>JBBPJX010000260.1:0-20131 GCA_038088955.1 Neotropicomus parvogracilis
GGGTATTTGCCACTGCAATGCGCTGACCGTCGTCCCATAGTTACAATGACACACTTTGGGGACCCAGTGGTAACATGACGATCAACGGAACGTCGACGAACTTTTGCTCGCTTGGAACTACTGACACGCTCAGCAAACGTGGCGTTGGCGCTGGAGGAGAGCCGAAAGTAAACCTTACCTACCCGCCATACGCTATCCACAATGGTTAAATCTTGTGTCATTCTGTCTGGTTCTGCAACTGACTCATGCTTCTTGCCTCCAGGCTACGGGGCGTTGTCCACCAGTACGTTGGCTACGAATGCAACGCATCATGGTGGTTACGTCGAACTTGACGTACACAGTTTGTTTGGAATGATGGAGGAGAAGGCCACGCACTTAGCCTTGCAGAGTATCTTCAAGGGGAGTCGACCCTTCCTGATCAGTCGCTCCACCTTCCCATCTGCCGGGAAGTGGACTGGCCACTGGGTACGTCTCGGCTTCCGATTTCGGCACCACGCAAGTTCTTATTCACCATATAGCTCGGCGACAACTACAGCAAATGGAAGTACATGTACCTGAGCATCCAGGGCATCCTCCAGTTCCAGATTTACCAGATTCCAATGGTCGGCGCCGATACATGTGGCTTCAGTAAGTCCACTCCACGATACCGAAGGGGACACATTTCAATTCTTGTCAGATGGTAATACCGATGAAGAACTTTGCAATCGGTGGATGCAGCTCTCTGCCTTCACTCCATTCTACAGGAACCACAACACCTATGGTGCCCTCCCTCAGGAGCCTTACCGATGGGACAGCGTCGCGCACGCATCGCGTATCGCCATTGCTGCGAGATACTCGATGTTGCCATACTGGGTACGTGCTATGTCAACGCCTCACTGATGTGTACTGAAATATTCGAGGGTAGTATACTCTCTTTGCCAACGCCTCCACTAAAGGTCTCCCACCCGTCCGGGCCTTGTTCTACGAGTTCCCCGACGAACCGGAGCTTTTCAACGTTGACAGGCAGTGGTTGATTGGGAGTGCCATTCTCGTCACTCCAGTGTTGACTCCCGGAGCAACCACGGTCGACGGTGTGTTCCGGCCTCACCTTTACAATTGAAACTGATTGCGCCTCCAGGTATCTTCCCTGGCAGAGGTACGGTCGTCTGGCGCGACTGGTGGACCCACGCGGTCGTCAACGCCACTCCCGGTGCAAACACGACCCTGAGCGCTCCCATCAGCCACATCAACGTCCACATTCGAGATGGCTCCATCTTGCTTTTACATGAAGAACCTGCATACACGATCTACGAGACGCGCTCGGGTCCTTACTCGCTTCTCGTGTCCTTGGACGCAGCTGGCACCGCAACGGGCGACGCCTACATTGACGACGGCGAAAGCTACCCTCCGGGACCCAGCCGTACTCTGAGCTTCACAGCCAAATGGGGAGAACTAGATATCCAAAGCAATGGAGATTATTCCATTCAGCAGAAACTTGAAAAGATCACCATTCTCGGAGTGCAGGACCCGATGACGGTGATGCTGAACGGCGAGGAAATCAAGGGGTGGACCTATGATGAAGTGAACGAGGAGTTGATCGTTTCGAACCTGTCCGTCGATCTGAACGGTGCACAGAAGAACCTCAGCTGGTACTTATTCGGTGCTTAGACGAGCGGGAACATCGGTGAAATGGTAGCGCTACCAATACGTCTTCTCTTCTCCAGCGAAAATTCAGTTGTTCTTGTAGATATCGTATACATGGGTTTGACGTGACCAAGATCTTATCTTCGTGACTCTAGAGTATCAATCTTCTCGCTCAATATTGTGGGTTCAGCCATTGGAGGTCTTTGGTCTTTCCTGCCAACCCGCTCGGCAGAGCGAATGGTTCATTCTTTTCATTGATAGCATATAGGCCACGGCTTACATTAATTGGATGATTGGCGGGTGGCGAATGACTTGCCATGCATGACTAGTTGCGATCAACCGGTTGGTGATGCGCACCACGCTATAAGAATGTGCCTCTTGTCACAGAGGGAGCGACTCATGATGATGCTTATCATCAGACAATGGGAGGTAAAGTCAAATGGGTACTAGTTGGGCTCACAAAGTTCATTCGACGGGTGATCACGGTGTGCTGGGCATGACGCTTGAAGTCCGCTTGCAAAGAAAGTACCCAATTACCTGGCGAAATCCGGTCCGACTTTGGATAGCCCATCGGAGCTCCGGTTCCATAGTGGGAGTTAGAGGGGTAAATCAGTTGATCATGCGGCGGGCAGGCCCGAGCATGATCCTAATTCCTACGAGATTTCAGTGCGAGCAGCCGCGCGGCTATTATGCTTGTCCTTGTCGTCGTTCGGATGTCTGGGTGAGCAATGAAATGATAGCATTTCCCCTTAAGTTCCTGCATCATTCGGTCGTGCATCGACACTTTGTGTCCAAAGAATGATGAAGGCCATCGGGGCGTTCCGAAAGATTCCTAGGTTGAGGTTGAGTAGTACATTAGTAGGAACTCCGCACAAGCAAGGACAAAGTGCCACTCGCCAACTCTGTGGTACACGACCAACTACAGCCAATTTATCAAACGCCCTCCCCTGTTTCCGATACCTATTAGCCCTTCCTTCGACAAGTCGTACGTTCGAATGTCCAGAAGGACACCGGATATGATTGACAAGGAAATTGAGGTGCTCACTGCCCAACTCAGCGTTCTGCAGCGCCGAGAGGACGACTTTACCCGCATACTGGAGGACATGCTTAGGCTCCAAAGCTCCGTCAGAGCAGAAAGAGAGGCCCTGGGTTTAAAGATCACGGAGCTTGAAAGCGAGAAGCAGCCCATCAACTGGCTCCCAACCGAGCTCCTCATCGAAATCTTTCTTATCCGCACCGAGGAAGAGTGCGCCGACTTGGCGGTAGGGCTACCGTACAACTCGGCTCCAGTTCTTATCTCGCACGTATGCCACAAGTGGCGTGTACTCGCCCTCGCGACGTCGCGTCTCTGGTCGTTCATTTCTTACCGGACACCGCGGTGGATCCCCCAACCTTTGTCCGTGTTCTTGCGACGCGCAGGGAATTCACCCATCTCTTTCAATTTCATTTCCACCCCTAGTTCTGGCACCTCCAACAACCCGAACACGTCGATGCTCGAAGCAACCACTTCGCTTGACCTTATCCACACGCTGTGCTGCCAACGTCGGCGGTTCCGTTCACTTACCTTTGAATGTGGCTTCGCCAAGAGCATGGAACACATCCTATCAGGCATTGCTCGTGTTTACGGCCACCTTCACGAGCTGGAGTCCCTAGACCTCGCTATCAGTACCCTGGATCCTTCGTTCGAAGGCACTCAACTCCTCACTTCTGATCGGCTATCGACAGATCAAGCCCTCCCGGGTAGCCCGAACATGCTTAGGCATCTCCGTTTGCAACAGATGCCGTTGTCAATTCTCCCCGCCTTCTTGGTTCAATCGATCCGCAGTCTTGAACTGTCATACCCACCAAGGAAATCGCATTCGCCTCGGTCACACCACTTTACGCTCAAGATGTCCCATCTTACCAACCTCCTAAGACACGCACCTCGGCTATCCGAGCTTTCTTTGATTGGAGTGACTCCCGCGTGGGACGTGGTCACAAGGCACTCGGGGAACTTGCAGGTATCCCACGGTGCCACTGAACCTAGCAGCCCTGCGGTCGTTTCTTCCTTTGATTTGCCGGAGCTGAAGCGTCTCGAGTGGAAATATGCGTACCACAGGGATGTTTTCCCGTTCATGTCACTCATAACACTTCCCCAACTCGAGCGATGGGATCTTTTCATTGCCCAGTCCCCTACTAAACGTTTTGATGTTACCCAATTTCGCGGTAACCACATCCATGACCAGGAGTCGTTCACCCAAACTGAGCCGCTCTCGAACGTTCTCGTGCTCCATGCCCTCAAGGAGCTCAACGTGAACTGCCAGAACGAAGATTCTCTTGGCTCCTCGTTACGTCAATTCCTTTTCCCCTCCCTCGCTAAACTTGATATCACCTTCGTCGGCCAGCATACACGCAAAGATTCGGGCGTCCCTTCGCTTCCCAGGTTGGAATCCATATTCAGGGATCCCCGCCTTCCCCACCTCACCCACCTTTCGATATCCAATTTCGACATCTCGCCTGGCCATGGCAGATCGATGCTCGGATACATGCCCAATCTTCTCTCGCTCACGTTGGGGGCGTGTACGGGTGCTAACGTGGTGCTGGATGCACTGGCGGAGGCGTACGGATGTGTTCCCACGACGGGAGGCATGCGTACCAGATTGTGCGGCGTGCGCGTGTGTCCGCGGTTGGAAGATCTTATGTTGTGGAGCTGCCCCGACTTTGACTTCAAAGCGCTGTGGTCAACCGTGTACACGAGGTCGCTCGCTCCAGACGACGACGGAGACGAACAACTCAAGGAAACGCCGGGAGCTGAGGTGGTTGCGTCGGCGGTGCTGGGTCGAAGAATACGCCCGCTCAAGAAGATGCGCAATACGCCGTCACAACAGCGTGTGGATCGAAGTGGACTTTCTGCGAGCAGTCTATCGAGATCTACCCTGATTCCAATGCAGGAAGCACTGCACCCTAGCCGCCTTACCTGCCTTCATCTAGAAGACTGCCCTCAAATTAGCCATCACGAAGCGCTGTCGCTCGGGAGATGGGGTACGATAGTTATCTACAGGTGACCTTCGCCAATCACGATAGTTGGGTATTCGGTAACCAACGTGGATCCTGTGAGTGGTTTTCGTCACTGACGTTGACACGTTTTCACCGCAACTACGTCACATTCCAGCCTGCTTGTCATGGTTAGCATTTTGTAATGTCCGTCGATGATCCACAATTCCCGATGCCGTGGTCCCGTAATGCTGTGATGAATTCAACTCCGTTTGCTTCCAAGTCTAAAAATCTGGTCGCGAACTGGGCCAGCCTCTTCGCTTCTGTGAAATCCAGATTCAGGAACGAGCGATACCGCCGATCTAGCTACACGACCACTCTTCTTTGGTGGAGCGACGAAGAACGCTTTTCCAGCAGGCGATGTTACATAGTTCGCCAGCCACCGGTCTTCCGCACACCTACTTTAGTTCAATTTGACTCTGAAGGAGATGTGGCGTTTAATTGCATTGTCCCACGGCCAAGTCGCATAAGCTGTGCATTTCTTTTACACTCTCCTGGCGCAGAAATGACAAAAACAAGATCCAGTCGTTGTCTGGAGTACCCCGGATCATTGTGATTCAGTGTCGTTAGGGGGCGCACTCCGCGTCCCAAACGCTCCCTTCCTGGGGGTGTAATTGCTACACGAGTTAGTTACGTGTGTTGTGGACCCGAGTTCATTGAATGTATTGACACGCACGTCTTGTGGAATATCCATGGCGCAAAGCGCGTCCAACACCGCACGACCACACCACGCCTCGAGTTTAGATACGTGCTCGGGGGTAATAAACTCCCGAGAAGACCGAGAGGCGAATACCATCTGAACGGCGGCCGCTCTTATCGTCGGTTGTCGTCTCGCGTGCTTCAACTCGACAGCGACGGACGATGACGGATCCAGTGCGGGCGAGGAGTTTGGGAGACCTTGCCAGCTTGCCGCAAGGTGGAAAATCCAATATGTCTCCATCTGTACACGGACAACGCGACGTGAGACTCCCCCCTACGAAAAGAGAATGCGTCTCCCGCAGGCCGTAAAACTTATGTACCTCGAACGTAGTGATGCCTGGTATCGTCGCCTTCAAGTGGCTAATCAATCCCGAATTGTGATCTTGAAATGACGTCTGTCTGCCTTGAGAGGAGTAGAAACTATCGGTGAGGTCTGAGATTTGAAGGACACTCGAGAACGAAACGTCTGCGCACCTGTCCGTAGATGCGTTTACGGTATTTGGGACAACGGGGCCCGTAGCGTCCACCGGCCGCGTGGACTCCAATGCGTGTTGCAGCTGCCATGACAGTCTAGCCGTGCTCAACAGTCATAGATGCATGAAACATACAGCCATCATGATATCCAAGTCTGCAGGAATCTTTCATGACAAATCAGCCGTCAGAAAGGTAGCATTTTGTGCCAACGTTTGTCCGGCTCACCGGTTTACTTAGTCTATAAGGGACCCTCCAGTGATCCCCGTTCGCGAAATCAAAGTCTAGGTTTCTTGTGACCGCAAGACTGGCTTTAGGTATGACGAGAGAGCCGACGGGCAAGTCGGTCAAACAGCCGCATGATCCGAGTCTTGTAGAGAGGCGTGCAAAAATAAGATGCGTGGCCTACGCAAAGAACGAGCGGAGAAAGTCTACCTGATGACCAGCATGTCGCCTTGGAGGCACTCTCTCGTCTCACGGATGAAAAAGTCGACGTTAGGTCCACCCATTCCGATGCACACGATAGACATGGGGATGCCGCGATAGAGTCCTGTGATGGTCAGAAAGCCGCGTTCGGAGAGCAACGTGAATGGCTTGGGAGATACGTCCAAGTATGTCGCGATGTGCTCGGCACGGGAAATCGAGCCAACGGTGACCTGGTCCGAACACAAACACGATCCGTTGTTTTGTCCGTAAATGATTTGGAGCGTGAAATCTCACGATCCTGTTTGCCACCTCGCCAGACTTTATCCCGAGATGGTAAACCCGTCCGTCCGCAGTCCTTGGAAAATCTGGTTGTGATCAGGGGCCTTTAGGCTAATACGTAGTAAAGTCGGAACTTACTAGCATCTATGACGGCGTCTTTCATGGAATGGCTTTTGAGTGGCACAACCGAGGAGCTAAACGTTGAAAGGAAGGAGCAACGTGTGACTAAGCATTTGTGTTCACAACAACTCAGCTCAGGCTGTAGCCTCTCGCATCCTTCAGAAAAGTACGCAAAACGCTAGGATCTTCGTCGTTCGCGATTGCTTTTCTGGCCAGACTTGAGGTCGCAAGAGACGGCGCATGATGCCAAGTCGAAGTTGTGTTTGTTTAGCGGTTTCATTCGCTTTTTCTGGCAGACATCATTCCCCCGTTCCAATCCTGTGGATGCGGCGCAACTACTGGCCTAGACTCGACGGGTTTATCTGTCCTGAAACAGGCATTTTCCGAGACATCCAGGATTTCCGATAGGGGACAAATTCTTCTCTCGGCTTTCTGGGTGACTGGCTGCCAGGTCCATTCGAGAGACGGGATAGTATGCTGCTGGGCCAGTGACAGTAACGACCGTCGTCGATTCATTTCACTTGCCATCTCTTCTTTCTCATTTAACCCACAGTCAGACTTTCGGCAGCCCTATCGCGAAGCGGGGATTGTCTCACGGTATGCAGTCAGGAGCCCACGGTTTTACCGCGATTGGCTGTTGCCACGCAAAACTGTCTTCTGCTCTAAGTGAAGAGGGTCGTGAGTGATTAATTTACGGTCTTCGTCGCGGAGATCGATGATGCAGTAATTCTAGCCTACGACCCTTGAAAGACCCTGTGCTTCGCAGTGACGGGTAAGCACGAACGTTGTTGTCTTTGTGTCTCGTATGAACATCGGAGTTTCTCTCGAGTAGGTAGCTTCAGCACCCTCCCAGGACAGCGCAGCTGGCATTTGATCGATCCAAGAAATTTGCCAGGGCCTACGCGACCTGTCGAGCGGAGCTTCAGACTGGCGTCAGGTTGCAAAGCGTTTAATTGCGAGTCGCTCGAGTACATTACGTCAGCGAGCAAAACACGCAGCCCGAGGTGCCAACTTCTGCGAAGGATAACCCAGGTCCCCTGGGTGTCAGGAAAAGATGCTAGGTTGCCGCGGACGGTCGAGCTTCTTCCACGCATCAGGTTGCAGGACGTCGCACCTTTTAAAGTCAAAGTACACTATGCTGAGCGATTTCCGCATTCCTCCAATTTTCGTCGAGTTCGTCTTGCTTCTTCACCGCAAGAACGCTGGCGGCGTTTCCTGCAAGGGCAGGTTTTCATTGTACTGATAATGAAGCAATAGAACGCAGTCTTGAGGCTAGGCACAGTGCAGTGATGCACCCTTGCTGCACCTACGTCTTTCATGGACTTGCGTGCAGTACGAATTACGCTGATACAAGGGATCTGGCTTCCTCTTCGAGTCGCCTCGTTTACTGCGATATGGATATAAGGCACTCGTTCCTCGTATCGGCGAGATTTGGTACCTATCCTTGTCGCCCAAATAAGGTTCCTATCAACGATTATTAAAGCATGCTTTCGTGACGGAGATCAGCTTGTCCTCGTGGGTTAAGGTGGGTCATAAAACCAGCCGCACACATACATAATACAGTCAGGAATCGTGGACGGACGCCGTAGCACGTTTGGAGCATCACGATGACCGACTCTGCGACGCTGGGAACGAGTAATGCGAAACGCTGTGGTTCAGGAAGAGTTATTGTATTTCAAATCGCCTTTGCCTGGGGAGGACGGGTCGCCATCAACATGGGACAGAGTCCGAAAGTTGGAGCAGGACAGGAGGTAGTAGGACGGCGTGGAGGTGTCGAATTAAGCTCCACTTGTTCCGTAACGTTGTCGCCATACCGTCCGGACTGCGCACGTTGGAACACACAGGTTGTCTGGGAACGTTATCCTGCTGGCCAAGTGGCCTTCTGATCGGAAGCAGAAGATAACACGGCAGCATGCGATACATAATATTCCCTGCGACGAAACTTTATGAGTTTTGGGGTGCAACCCTGAGGTAGACTTGTGTCAGTACGCATGGTAGATTCACACTCCGGAACGGAATCTTGCAGCGTGCATTGGTTGGCGTTTTCCGAGCGCATCATGATCGTGTCCGACGGGGCCGAGCTCCTGAGGAAGGCTCCAGCGCAAATTACTTAGTTAATTGATGGCCAGGCGATATCAGGATCACTTTCCCTTTGGCAACCTGAATGGTTGCAGGGCACCACGCAAAAGATATTCATGCAACAATCTCCGCCACGGCTCTTGGCAGCTACGCGGCGGGCCGGCGCGGCAAATATTCACTAGAAGCACTGTTACAACGATCAAAAATTCTTTGCGCAGGCCAAACGGGCCATCCGGATACCGGACACCACACAACAGACATGAGTCACCGATCTGGGACCTGACTCACCAGGAGGTTTCACCGTGAGTATAGCCTTCCTTGGCCAGGTCTCGCTAACACGCCCCGTGTGTTTTCGGGGGCCTTGAGCGCCTTCCCTATAGCCCAAAAGGAAACTCGAGATCGCGGCTAGCGTATTTAGGAAGCGGGGTTCGGTCCAAGATTTAACCTGGGCAACCGGGACGAGTGGCCTGTCCTCAGAGGTTCCTCGAGGCCAAAAGAATGACTGTGCTTTGCGTGAAGAAGTATATTGTGGGCGCTCGGTGTTGACCCAAGCGGTGTCACGCTCGGACTCACGAGCTCCGCGAATCCCAAGGGACCAACGTTAACGTTCACTGCATGTACGATCAAAAGTTAATTCACCAGTCGGTTTTCGTCTATCTTGCCATGCTTTTACTTGCTACCGTACGCCATCAAACCCGTCCTAGAAAACTCTCATTCCCTGCGACAAGTTTGTTCCATACCTTGAGGTTCAGCCCCAACTCGTCCAGTTTGCTATCCAACTGGAATCCTCTGTCGATCATCGACTTCTCGGAAGCCAACCCAGCCTTTTCCTTCTGGTCTGTTACCTACGCCTTGCCTACTCCTCAGGTTGGCCAGACGTGCTTTCGTTGACATGCAAGGCTACAACCTAGGCCTTCATGGGCAGCACCATGCTGTGGCGCTACCCTCTGGATCATTGCATGCCAGCGACCGTGGGTCCCCTTCCGGGTCAGAGGACGACGCCGGTTGTCTCGTGTACCCTGAGCCACACAAAATGGAACCTGGTGTTGATGGTACGTGTTCAGCGCATCATTGCCATGTCGACTTTCCACCAATTCTTTGCAGACGACTCGAACGCTGCATTGACTTCGCAGACGTTGAACGCCGATGGTACTCCGAAGCGTCCCATGAACGCGTTCATGATATTCGCTCGCCGACGTCGACCACAGGTCGCCGCGGAGAACCAATCGATGCGTACCGGGGAAGTCAGCAAGATTCTTAGTCGGGAATGGACCAGCATGAGCTTGGTCAGGACTCCACTTCTGCACGTTCATTCTCGGTCGACTGACCGTGTTCGCCCAGTCTGAGAAACAGTTCTACCTCGATCAGGCCAAGACTCTCAAGGATAATTTCAACCAAAAGTACCCAGACTACGTATACAAGAGGCGGCCAAACAACACTCGCAGACGCCGCAAGCCCGATCCCACTCCCAATCTCTCCGCAGACCATGCATCCACTTCAGATGCCCTGGAGGACTATTCCGGAAGCACGGAATACAGTGACGTGTCTCCCGTGGACATCGCTGACACGGACGATCCACGCTTCACCGTGCAGGACGTTCGTTATGCAAGCTTGCCCGCGGATCCTTCGGGCGAAACGTACTCCACCACGCAGTCGCGAGCATCCAGTTACCAACCGCCTGACGTGACCTACCGTCCCCTTGGTGACACGCGAGTTTCTTATGTTTCTCGTCCGGGACGTGCTACTCCCGACACTGCCTTGGCGCCGTCTATCTCATCCGTTTCTCGGGGATCGGACTCGCACGGGGCAAATTACTATCATCCATACTTGTCGGCTCAACAACAACACCATGCACAACCACCGCCTTACTTTACCGAATCGAGTTCCGCTGGCGAGGTGTGGTCCAACACGAGGGACGATCAAGGCCGGGTCCAGATCCAGCCTTGGTCTCAAAGCAGCCAAGATTTGGGCGTGGATGACAGGCACCGTGGGTATCCTCAGCATGGCTCGTCGCATGCCTGGGCCCCGGCCAGTACAGGCGCATCAGAGGGAATACCTTCTTCCAGCTCCTCGGGAGCATCGACGACTGGCTACAGTTTCCCAACGCTCACTTCACCATTCTATCCACCGCAAAGCGGTGCCCAAGAAGCATTCCCGTCGTCTTCTATCCAGCCCATCTCGGTTCCGTCCCACCACTTCGGCGCCGTCGCGTCGATTCCACAGAACCCCGTTTCAGGGCGTTCATATGCACCTCCGCAACAAGCGTACAGTTCCACTTCGTCTTCTACAATCGGTTCGTACCAGCAACAGGCGAGGGTAATCCCACTCACGCTCCCTCCTGGCCAATCCGTGTCTCCATACCCTCACACGCAATCGACCACCACACCACCCCCCGCTGGATCAGGGGGAGACTCTTCACAAGTGCGATACTGGCCAAGGGAGAGATAGAACGTCTAGAAAGGGGACAATGTTATCGTTCACATAGATTTTCGGGACCGGACATTCCATACTCTGATCCTCGTTGAACACTCTACGTATGCGCTTGAGTCTTGATTTCTACTACCGCTATCGTCCCTCACGCTGTCGTCGCATTGTTAGTTGCTGCCACCCGCTGCTCGTTGCCCCCGCAATTTGTATTTTAACTTCGCCAACTCATAATCTTGCCGTGATCGTACCGTAGCTGCCAGTGGTCGTGCTTCACGGAGTTGTTTTTTTGACGGCTCGTGATCGAGCTGACCTTCCTAACAAGGCCGCAAACGATCAAGCCTTCATAATTTCGAGTGCGAACGACAATCAGGGTTGGGACGCGCAACATTTTCGACGACGCTCGGCGTAGCCTCTCCTCCACGAGCAGGGGAGGAACAACACATACACCACTTCACCTTCCCCCCCCCCCCCTCCCCTCTATCGCCCCCTTGGGTTCGAGACCCGTCACCGCTTCTTCCGCCTCATCACCAAGATTAAAAAGTCGCGGTAAGTGTGGTGGTGGTAATTTATGATCATGTGGACCGTGCTTCGGGATCGAGTGGGTGGGTGGTGCACAGCGGTGGGTACGAAGGGCCCCCGAACCAAACGTGCAAACATGAGGCGTGAACAAGGTTACATTGCTGTGCTGCGCAAGCAAGCAAACGCCGAGAGACCACGACCGTGATACAGAGAGGAGCAACACGCCTGCCAGGACCCTGTGCAGGACGACGGCCGAACGGAGACGAAATTGGACCGAGAGAGAGACGGTGAGAGAAAGAGAGAACGTGCGAGGGATTCCTTGTCCATTTCTACGGCGAGCGAGAGACACGTTCGACGGGGGGGAGGGGGGTTGGGTATGGGGTATGGCGGAGTTTGCGGCTGGAAGAACGCGTCAGTTTGGAGAGACTAAAACGAGGGCTCGTCACTCGCGCACCTCCGTCTACTTCACGCCCTCAATCACCGATCGGGGGCCCGCACTGCTCGACGGTCAAGAGGCAGTCTACTTGCATGGGCCACGCAGCTAGGAGCTACTGGTCGTGATCTGGTTTGGGGGGCCTGGTCCTCATCAATGAATTCGTGGGCTGCATGCGGCGGTCGGGCGAGTCGTGCTCTTTGTCCCCTTTCCCCCGCGGCGAAATTCGGACGAGAAGGGTGGGGCGCGTGTGCCACTGCACGTAATGATGAGCGAGGGGAGGCCCATCGAGACGAACAGCAAACGTTCGTACGTTTCTTCCTCGAGCGATCCGAAGACGAATGGCCCGGCGCAAAATCGCGATTCATGGCTGTCCTATGCTGTCACCCAACGGCTGCGCCACAATCAACGCACTCGGGTTTCACGAAACTCGGGGCCCGGTGCTGACCGCAGAAGTCTTGCCGCGGTGGAATTTTTTTTCTTTTCCCTGGAGTTTGCGTTCCGTCATGTTCGGTCGGGTCTCTAGGTGATAGAGTCTGGCGGTTCGTCCCAGGAGTGAATGAAGGGATGACAGCGCCTGTGCGGCAATGCTCGCGCTGCGGAAAAAATCTCTGAATCGTGCTATGTTGAACAAGGAACAACAAGACATACGGGTCGAGCGATGGAATCCACCTTACAAAGGTGAGAACGGTGTCAAGCGCAAGCAAGCGCGTACACGTTCTTCGGGCCGTCATGTCGACAATCGCTCGAGCTGCGCAGCGAGCTGAGACGGCTGACGAGTTGGAGGAAAGCAAACTTCGGCGAGGGGGAAAAATGGCCGTGCCAACGATCTAGTTCGCGCGGACATTACCGTGCCTGCGTGTTTCTAAGGATCAAACAGATCAAACACGCTGTCGTGGTGCAAGGCACCTTCCTGAGTCAGCGGGCTCACGAGGGAAAAAAGGGTCACTACGGGTCATGAGACTGTCCATGTGTGGACAACTGGATCAATGTTCAGTACTCCCGAAGCAATAAGAAGGGGGAGAAAACGTCAAGATTGATATCGGCGCGTATTTCTGAGCTTGAACCCAAAGCGTGAGATGGGTGTCCAACCCAAATGTTCCGAAATCCTTTATCGTAAATTTCCAATGCAGCCCATACCACGCGGTCGCCACTAGAGTTCGAAGTGTATTCCGCGCCGATAGCGTGGCAGGCATCTCCTAGAACAAGGTTTGCAGTTTGGAGAATCAATAGACAAGCACACCTTACACCCGACAACCAATGTGTCATGGCAATTCAATCGCTACGAGTCTACGGCACTGCGGTGATCGCAAGTTGCCGATATCGGCTGGATGATTGCCGGGCCTGGGACTATCTCATCGGAATGGATAATCTCCTTGGAGGAGCTGGAGAGGAGAATGAAAGAACCAGACCTAACTCCGACCGCCTCCGGAAGATTGTTATTTCGACACAAGCCGGAAGAGTTCTCATGAATTCGAAACTATTTACCAGAGGCTGTTTAATCCGGTCAACCGCAGAATCAAAATTACACGAAGGACATTCACGACACGATTTCATGATGCATTGGTGCGTTCTATGACTGAAGACAACGTTACGGCAAGGACACAGTTATGCCTCATGTGGCCTCACAGGTAAAACAACAAAAGAGCGAAAGAACCTGCCCAGGAGCAGGTCAGAGGTTGTCTGAATGGACACGAGAACACTCACATTACGAGTCATTATGGGACTCCAAGTCCGAGCCAATGCGATCACCGGACTGCAAATTCCGCAGTCATGGAGGTACTAGAAAGTCGCCCCATGTCCTGGCTACAAACACCCCAGCCGCGAATACCCCCACTGCTGTGAATATATTGACGTTGCCCATAAGTTTCTCTGGTGCTAATACTTCCTCCCTCATGAACCGGGAGAAGACAGACTCGTTGGGATCGTTGAGAGCGCGTCGCGGTGGTGGTACGCCAAACATGGCTGCGTTTGGGGGAGGTGCGCGACGTGCCATTGAATGATTTTTTTTTGTCTGAACGAGTTTGGTGAGCGGCGTGCGACAAGATGGTAAGCCTGAGAAATTAATATCGTGGCGCGGCAGAACCCAGCACACCGGCATTTGCCGAGCGCGAGGCTGTTCGGACTTCTTCGCGGGACCACTACTGCTACCAAGTAGCCAAAGTAGCCTAGGCACGACCGTCGACACTTTGGTACCCAACCAACATCTCCAGATGTCGTTTCTCGGTCAGAAACGTTCAGTGAGCGCTCATGATTTTTTTTTGCAGACTCATCGGTCGCCGTTGTGAGTTGATCACTTGAGTCGAGTACTGGCTGCGGATTGCGTCATAGGGGGCAGGAGACTTCTTGAGGGCTGAAAATCTCTTGCTTTTTGCGACCTACCACGATGTTCGCTCGCACACTAACGCTCTTAGCTTTTGCCTTCATTCCCTTCGTACTAGCGGAGGGTAACCTCACTGGCCTCCTGCAGGCCCTCAATTCAAGCGGTCTTGATCAGTTTGCCAATGCCACAGCATCCTTGGTAAGTACCGACGCTGGCCAAGAGGTGCTGGCAGAGTTATCCAGAGGGCATAAGACCATATTTGCCCCCTCGGATGCCGCTTGTAGGTGTCCGCCTCATAGGATCACATCATCTTCCTTACGATGCTTTCAGTGTCTGGCCTACTCTCTAGTGAACTTAAAAACGAGAGTTTGGTTGATGTCATCGCATACCACATTGTCCGCGGTAACTTCGTCAACCAGACAAACTCGTATCCCAATGAGACTATCGGACGCACTCTCCTCGATAACTCGTCGCTTGTCACGCTCGAAGGAAACCGTTCCCAAGTTCTCGCGTGGTCAAAGGCAGAAAATGGCTCGCTCTTTGTTATCAACCATGGGTAATTCTTGATGTAGCCCCTCTTTATTTTCCCTCTCTCATTTACTCATTTTCAGGTCAAACATCACGGTCGTCAATTCGACAACCTACAATGACACCGCGATATTGGAAATAGACTCTATCCTGGCTGCCCCTCCCAATCTTACCACCGTTCTGATCGATCCGTTGTACAACCTTACGCTCGTCGCGTCTTTCCTATATTCCACGAGTCTCT
Source organism: Neotropicomus parvogracilis (assembly GCA_038088955.1). NCBI lineage: Eukaryota > Fungi > Basidiomycota > Agaricomycetes > Boletales > Boletaceae > Neotropicomus > Neotropicomus parvogracilis. The sequence goes on from JBBPJX010000260.1 coordinate 15,202, forward strand.
TGAACGGCACTTCCGTTCTCGATGTGTTAAACGCCGCCCATGGTGTCACGGTGTTCGCGCCAAACAATCCAGCTGTACAAGCGGCGCAGAGTTCGCTTGGTTCCCTTTCGACCAACCAAACAGCAGTTCAGGACCTCCTTACCAACCACGTTTGTCTCTCTTTCGGCTATCGATGAACGTTGTGTGTTTACGCCGGTCAGATCATCAACGGAACATCGGTTTACTCGACCGAGTTTTCTGCAAGGAGGCCATGGGTATCAGCAGGTGGTCAGAATTACGCCTTTACCATCAATTCCACAGGTACCTTTGTTTCCGTTGGAGGGTCCAATCAAGTCCAGATCGTCCAGCCGAACGTATTGACGTCAAATGGTGTTATCCACATCGTCGATGGTGTTATGCTTGACATCATGGCGGATCCTGCAGTCGCTAGCTCTGCGTAAGCACTGCTGTCGAAACCGTGCGCCTCGATACGACATACTCATGTGCAAAAACAGTTACGCCTCTGCGACGTCGGTCGCAGCTCATGCTAGCACTGAGACTGGCCCGGTCGTCGCACCGACTTCTGCAGCAAACGAAAAGGGTGGAATCCACAATTGGAAGATCGGAGCGCTTGCGTGGTTGACTGTTGGGTTTGGGCAACTCCTTTGACGTTAGAGGCCGTTTCTAGTTTACTGCTGGTAGTTTCCTATTTTGTTGTATTATAATTCTTGTATCGATAGTGATCTGCTGCGACCACGTTCGTATCTGATAAGATAACACATGGAACGAATTAGTAAGACTCCAATGGCAAGCTGTGTTGTTGTAGCCATATAGTAATGACAACGGTCATTCTCCTACCCTACTCCACTGCATTTCGATAGCAACGCTCGTACCTCGAGGCCTTTCACTTTGAAGACCGAACCCCAGGTCGCATTTTACCCCTCTCGAATACCGTATACGGAAGTACAAACGAACCTGTGCTTGTGATATTCTGGCATCCATCTGAACATGAAACATTTATCACTGAAGGACGCGCTCTTGCCCCAGCCAGCCAGCTTCGCCAAGAAGCAACTATACGAAGTACATGAAGTGCTCGGATCGGGAACGTTTGGAAAAGTCATGGTGAGTCGTGTCATCATGTGCTTGCTTGTCAATTGAAGGTGGCGCTCGCTGGATCGTGCCTCACCTCGCGTCGCTTTTCATCGAGAGCCCTCGCGGTTGACGTTCCCTTTTCTTTTCTTTTTTTTTCGACAGAGAGCGACCTGGCATGTTCCGGCAGACCAGGCCGACGTAGCCCGTCAGGGTGCATCCGCATCCACTAGCCCGAGTTCGGTCGAAGCTCACCACGGCCACTCGACGATCCCGCTCTTCAGCGCGGCCTTGCACCATCGTTCCTCTGGCTTCTCTTCCCCGAGCTTGCACATCGTGACCACCAAGGACGTCGCCCTCAAAGTGATCCCCAAGAAAAAGGTCAAGGGAAACGAAGAAGCCGTTTGGGGCGAAATGGATGTCTTAAAAGGTCTCGATCACCCCAACATCGTCCGTCTACCTTTCTCGCTCGAAAGCGTCGAACTGAACCCGTGATTGACGTGCCACCCCCTTTTTCAAGGTGAAATTCTATGATTGGTTCGAGTCGAGGAGCAAATATTACCTCTCTTTCGAGCTTGCCACTGGCGGCGAGCTCTTTGAACGGATATTGCAGAGAGGCAAGTTCACAGAAAAGGACGCAGTGTCTGTCATTCGGTTCGTCACCTCGCGGTCAGACGTGCGTTCATAGCCTCACCGCACGGTTTTCAAGGTCCGTGCTTTCGGGGGTCAAGTACCTCCACGACCACGACATCGTTCATCGCGATCTCAAGTAGGCACCTCCGCTCTTTTTTTGGTCGTCGCGTTTCACGACTGGATGTCGTAGACCGGAGAACATTCTCTACCGGACCAAGGACCCGAACAGTGACATCGTCATTGCCGATTTTGGAATGTAGGTTTAAAGTTCTTGCATTGCAAGCGAATTACTGACGGAGCGGTTTCGCTGACAGCGCGAAACACTTGCATTCGGCCGAGGAGCAGCTGCATTCGCTGGCGGGCAGCTTCGGTTACGTTGCACCCGAAGTTTTGAACAAGGCCGGACACAGCAAAGCTGTTGACGTATGGTCCACGGGGTGTGTCCAACCTTGTAGCCGTGCAACGTCGTGACTGACACCTTGACATCGCATCACGCAGGATAATTACATATGTCTTGTTGTGCGGGTATTCGCCGTTTCGAGCGGAAGACACGAGGGAGATGATTAAAGAAACTACGGAGGCTAGGATCGAGTTTCACGAACGGTATTGGAGCAAGATCTCCGATGAAGGTACAGTTCATCGTCTTGCCTGACCGCGCTTCGTTGCTGACGAGCGTGCAGCCAAGATCTTTATCAAGCTCTTGTTGAACCCAGATCCGGCGCAGAGACCGACCGCGGCTGAGGCATACAACAATCATGTAAGCGATTATCTCGCTCACTTGCGGTCGGAGGTGCTCACGGCTCATGGAAACGATCGTGTCCAGTGGTTGACAGCACATGAGGCGTCGACGGAGCACGACGTCGCGGCTGGCTTGCGCGAACGCTTCGACGCTAAGAAACAGTGGCGCTCGGCCATCGCTTCTGCGCGTGCTTTGCACCGCTTTGGCAAGCATTCTAGAACGTCGAGCGCGTCGAGCACTGGAAGCGGCGGATGGGGACGGGATCATCTCCGTTCCGAGGCTGAGGGGTTTAGCAGTGGGGCACCGTCTCACGAGGGGAGTCCGAGCGACGCCTCGGAGTCGTTCACGAAACTGAGTCTCGGGAGCTCTGATCCGGGGACGAACCTCAACGTCACGGTGACCGCGCCCGAGGGGGATGACGTGGAGGAAACGGGTAAGGCCGAAGGATGCTCTAATACGGACGATTCCTTGATTGGGTACAGCGAGGCCGAGCTGACGGACGACGCGCACGAGGCAGGACGGGTGGAGCCGAGCGTGGACCAGCCTGCGGAATCTGGGTCGAACGAGGATCTGACTACTGATCAAGATGATTCTACCCGACCCTCGCAGAGCATCGATTCGGATCTATCAGACCTGAGGATTCCCGGCACGTTCCATTTATCCAAGGACGAGAAAGAAGAGATTCAGAGGACCCCGATAAAGTGGTCTGAGACGTTTCGAAAGCTTGGATTGTTCGGTCGGGGTTTTGCTTGATCTACTGATTTTTTTCTTGATTGGATTATGCTCCGTGTCCATGTGTACGACAACAATTGTATTGGCGTGTTCTGGCCAGAGTCTAGGAGTTTGCCGAAGGATAGAACCCACTCGGTAACTTCCGAGTAAATGGTCCGAGGGCAGTGCGGTGACATTTCGGCAATTTCCGTTCCCTCTCCTCATGGCCCCAAAGCGGGTCCTTGTCATCGGAGGTGGTCCTTGTGGGCTCGTCGCGCTTCGAAACCTCCTCGAGCGCGGCGAGTTTGACGACGTACAGCTGGTAGAACGGCGGGACGACATCGGAGGCGTTTGGTGAGTCGCGCGGTGAGCCTGACCCCACGTCGAACTTGACGATCAGAAAGGTATCAGCCTCGTGAAGCGAACGTCGGACGTTACCAGCGCTGGCCCACGCCCGCGTATCCCGGTCTGATCGGGAACGTGATTCCCGAGTTTCTATCATTCTCTGGTCACCCGTTCCCTGCACCACCGAGGCAGGATCAACCATTCCCCACGCTAACCGAGACACACAGCTATCTCTCCACGTTCGCGCGTCCCTTGTTCGAGCGCGGAAAGATCAGGCTCAATCACGAAGTCATCGATGCCGCGGAAATTGCTGCAGAAGACGGCGGTGGCTGGAGGGTCGTCATGATCGATTGGACCGAGGGCAGTGTAGACGGGCTCAGAAAGGACGAACGATGGGACGCGATCGTCGTCACGACGGTGTGGTACGACAATGCTCACTATCCCAACGCCGAGGGCCTAGACGACGTCAAACGGACGGGCAGAGTTCGGCACGCGAAAGCGTGGAGAGGTCCGAACGGCTACGAGGGCAAGGTACGACCGTCCCGTCGCGCTCGTCGTCTCGCGGTCGATGGCCCCGATGCGTCCGGCCCGTGTTGATCTCTTTTTCCGCTCGACAGCGTGTCGTCATCGTAGGCAACGCCAATTCTGCCAACGAGATTGCGGCCCAACTTGCGCCTGTCGCTCGGCTGCCCGTGTACCGCTCGACGCGTCGCGTATCCATATTCCCATCCCTCCCCGACGACCGCATCGAGGACGTCGGTCCAGTCCTGCGATACAGCCGTAGCGCCGACAACGATGACGACGGCGACAAGATCGCCGTTCATCTGCAGGACAGGACCATCGACGCCGTCGACAACGTCGTGTTCGGGACGGGGTATCGCCCAGAGGTACCCTACCTCCGCGTTCTCGACCCCGACTCCGAACCCCGCGCTCGCTCGTCCCTCTCACCGGGCGGCACGTCCACCCCGCCCGCGTCCCCTCGCTCTACCGACACGTGCTCTATGCCCACAACCCCTCTCTCGCGTTCGTCGGCGCGCTCGTGTCCTTTATCCCCTTTGCGATGGCAGACCTCGTTAGCACGTGGCTCGCGCTCGCGTGGTCTCCTGCGCGCGGCGACGCCAGCACGCAGACGCAGATACCGATACCGATACCGCCCACGACCGACGACCGTCTCGCGGACGAACGCGCCCGCCTCGAAACGCTCCACCGACTGCGCGCAGAGACGCCCGACCTCCATGGTCCGTCCGACCTGATTTCGTTCCACTTTCTCGCACGGTACGAGCTGGCGTACGCCCAGCGCGCGCGTGCCGAGGTCGTCCGTGCGAACCCTGCGCTCGGGCGGGTGCTTGCGCCGTGGGACGAGGCGCAGGACGGGAGGCGGTTCGCGATGTATGCGACCAAGTTGGACAGCCTGCACGTCCTCGCTCGCGTCGG
>JBBPJX010000261.1:0-20108 GCA_038088955.1 Neotropicomus parvogracilis
CCTAGAGGCCCCAGCAAATAACGATTGATTCTCCTCGCCCCGCTCAGTCTTTTCCGCGTCTCGTACTATCGACTCTACGTCCTATCCGTATCCAGTTCTATTCTTCCCACGCTCGTAATCTTATGAGACTTAGCTGGAATTCCCACGGGGACTTGCTCACTACGGTCGGTGTAGTGCCCACTGACCGACTACGTTTGCCTGAACCAGACCTAGTGATGCGCAGACATTCGATCCAATTCATTTAACGCGGCACGCCCTTGGATCCGCAAATGATCGTCGTAGTCTTCAGCGCCGCCTTCTTCATTTCATGGAAGGAGATCAGTCGTGGGTAGATGGTGCGGCGATAGCGGTAGTAATTTTTCGTTGAAATCTAGACCCAATCAACCGCGGTAAGATCTTTTTACCTCTCATGAAGTACTTTATCGTTGACGCCACTCTGACTTTATGGTGAATTAGACAGTCGCCTGGTGGGATGCTTCTAGCTAGTTTTTTTTAACTCACGTCTTCTCGCCGCATTTCCTTCACTTGGGTCTCTTCCGAGGTACATGATCCCCAGACGTGGCGCCGGCCATTTCCCTTATTGTTTCCCATTTCTAGAGAAAAAAATGGATCGCATCGTCTAGGTGCGCTCGGCACTCTTTGAAAGTGGTTCACCTCTTGAACAAGTCGAATCGTTCCAAACTTCTGGGTTTTGCATAAGCGTGGATCGACCGTACGGCGAACTGGGCCGACTCACTCCAGCCTTCGTGCTTCAGAGGCGGCACGGATAAGAGACCTGGCAGTGCGACAGGCCGAGACACAGTCATGTAGTCACGCCCCAAATTCGAGTACATGACATTGTCATGCGGATGGCAACGGGTTACGACAACGGGGAGAAGCAGACGCGTGAGAACGGTAGTAAGCAACAACTTGGGAACAAGTGGCCGCATCGTCGGGAGGAAGAGCCTCTGCATACGTTCTTTGTGCCAATACGCACCCTCCTGTTGCTTGTGAGATCCGGTACAACTTACGAAGGAACTGACCCTTGCATCCTTTCATCCTCTTATGGAGCGTCAGGAAAATGGACTGGCGAACCCCCCACAAGGCAACCTCCCTTGACACCCTCTCTGCCCGCTGCCCGGGCCATTCAATCTCTGAGCCAATGCGCGATACATATTCATTGAGCCCCCAACTTACAAGAGCAGGGTAAAAAAAAAGATTAAGCTAGCCCGGTTCCGAGCTTCATACTTTCATTTGAACGGTTGTGCTGGTCTTTTTGTGACCTCGCGAGTCGAGACTGCTATATGAAAGGAAGTGGTCATGGATACGCAAGAATACTTGGGTAGTGGGCATGTTCAGTTTCACGCATCAGACATGCATTGGAACTCAACTTGGTAGCCAACCCAGCCATGGTCAATATAAGCGAGGAATGTCGTTACAGGAATAACTGTCATCTTCGTGTAGAAGGTTGAGAGTCGAGCTCATCAGCGTGACAGCGGACCTGCTTCAAGTATCGAGTCGGGTATCGCGAACCTCGCGAGCTTATAAACGGGTCAGACTTGAGACAGGCCTTAACTCCCCTTGAATCCTCTCAGAGCTTATACCGAGTCACTTCGCACATCAATACGCCATGCATGTCTTATCTTCGTTCGTCACTTTGGCTCTATGCCTCAGCGTCGTCGCTACCACACCCATTCCGGCTGCCGGCCTCCGAAGTACGAATCTCGATCTGCTGATCACATTCTTTCTATTTCGTGACGACGATGATAGCACGTGGTCTCACCTATGATATCAAGCCCGCACATCGTCAATCTACCCCAGTCAGTCACGGTGGTGGATCTGCCGGAGTTAGTTCCTGTGATGGTATATACAATCAGGGGGAAGGGCCGGCAAGGGGGTAAATTGAGTACACATGGAGATTTATGATAGGAGCTGGAGGGGTTGGTCATCTCCACACTGTTGTCGTCGCCCCGGTACCGTGACATTGACCGCATCGCCATCGTTGTAGCCAGCATTCTGTGGCATTGGCCGCACCGCTATTGTCGTCGTCGTTGTGCAGCATTGGCAACGTTGTCGACATCGACATCGACATCGACGTCGTGGTGGTGGGGTGGCACCAGCCAGCCCCGTGCCTGCGCCGACATCTTGCCGTGTCGTCGTCGGCCTTGTAATGGTGGGATGGTGGTGGTCCCGCGTCGTCGTCGTCGTAGGACGGTGGTGCCGTGCGACGTTGTGGTGGCAGGGTGACTCCTGCGCTATCGACGCGTAGTAATGGGGTGGGGTCCTTGTCGTGGCGGCGGGGTGACTCCGGCGCCGTCAACGTCGTGATGGGTGGCATTGGCCAACCCCGTCCCTGCGACGTGGCTTTGGCCATGCAAGTAGCGTCGTCGTCCCATGGCGTTGGCCATCCACACGTTAGCGTCGTCGTTGTGGTGCCGCGGCGTTGCCCATGTCATTCCAACATTCTTTGTGTTCCTTCCGGTATGCACCGAGACCTATCCCAAGCGACAAAGACAACTTTGGCATGGGAAAATACCAGCGAAGAAAGCGGTCATGGCCGGTACAACTTCTGGTTCAATTTTTGAGGACATCAATGGAAAACACACGGAGGAGGGTCGATCCAAAGCCCTCTGGCGGTCGAGGAACTTCATCTGCGCTTTGCGTACCGATGGCGAGGGCGACCTGATTGAGCAACAGACCGGCTTGAAGAAGAAGTAGCAAAGTGTTTGGCGTAATCCTGTCTGCCGCGTTCCAAACGCGAGTTTCGTTCATGGAGTTTTCAGACTGCGGCCATGCAGATGCCAATAATTGATTGTCCGGCCGACCACCCTCTCGGCGTCGATTTACAGGCGGCGGAGGTTGAATGCCACGTACTGTTGAAGGCCGTCAGGACGAGCTAAGGATCATCTGAGCCACGATCACAAGTTCAAGATACCGACAACTGCAGGATCGGTTTTCTGAAGACTAGAAAAGAAAGAGCCAAGGCCACGATGAAGTGTCTTGGTCAACGAATGCAAAGGAATTCGTGACGATGGGCAGTTGAGTCTGGGACAACAACCTCGATAAAAAGGCCAAGTCAATTCGCGAGGTCTGGGAGGCGATAAAGTGAATCGGAGACCGGCGGCGTATCATCGAGGGTGGTGCTGAGCAGAATCGATGTAGCAATGTGAGACAGTTGCATGAAAGAATCCATATCCAAGACGATATTTGCGCAGAGCAACACCTGTAGGTTTTGCCACTGGAAAAATTTACTTGTTCCAATTCTACGGTCGAGCGACTCCTCCCTCGAGAAAAAGAATATGGAAAGAGTTCTGATATTCGGGGAGGGTTTGGGGAGCGACTGGAGATTAAGGGTATATTATCGCACTCGATGCCAAAGGAAATCTCCGACCAGTCCCAAGGACCAGAAGTGAGGGGAAACCGCGCGAAATCAAGGATGGGTAGTTGCATGACAGAGGGACGATTTCAGCCGTATACTGGCAACACAATATGCAGAAGTTCGGGAAGAGCGGGTCAGTGGTACGACTCGTGTTCAAGAAGGTTGCCAAGGATTCAGCGTAGTTTTGAGGTCCAGTATAGATCGGACACGACGTGTATAACTTATTCCACTCAGATTTCGTGGGAGGTCGGGTAAGTGAATACTACATAATGCAAGGGACTATCAACGATGTATAGCGGACACTTGGAATCATCTTACCTCGTTCCAGGGGCGTCGACGAAATGTACAATTCCTCCCAGAGCACATCAAGTTCTAGTTCTTCGAATGTGCGGCACGTTCTAGTGAGGGCAGCAAGGAAGCCTCCCCAGGCGAACAACAGTGACCGAGTGATGCAACGTTATCCAAAAACGGAAATTTTGTCTTGCGCACGGACCACTTCCTGCAAGGGCAACTTTCGTGTGGTTGCGTTGTTCCGCCTCCACACGACCCACAACAGCGACGGACGAGACGTCCTCAAGCTCGAGTTTATACCGACTTCGTTTTCTCGTTTTTTTCATTGTCGTTTCCTTTTTTTTGTTCCCGTTTTCGACTCTGATCGTGCGGTGCCCCGTCAACCAAATTATTCGCTCGAACAACAATGACTAACGTATCCGCAGGCGCAAAGCGATCTTGGGAGGGACACTACCATGGCGAAGCGGATGGACGCACGCATTCACCTTTACATCCACATTCGAATCCTCCGTCGTATAAGCGACAGAGGGGCGGAGACGAGGTGAGAGGATGGCGAGAAGAAAAGCGAAACAAGAGGGAGAGCCGCGATAGACGCGACCATCGTTCTCGTGAACGAGAACGCGACAGGGAGAGGGACAGAGAGCGAGAGCGAGACAAGGAACGAGACTCGAGGAGAGTACGCGACCATAGCAGGGATCGGGATCGACACGACGCCCGACGAAGAGGCGACGAACGTGACCGTATACCTGCTACCAACAATGGTCCCTTTTCCGCTGTCCCGAATGGATGCCTACCGCCTCCGCCTCAGCGGGCTGACTCGGACAAGGAAGAGGGCGAGTAAGTGGCAGCTCTGTTATGTTCCTTTCTTTGTTTCACGGACTTTTTTCTGTCAGGATATCTCCCCGCACGACGCCAGGACCGTACTCTAGAACACCCCCAGATCGTATACATACAGAACCACGACACGTGCAGTCGCCGCTACCACCGTCCGAACCCAAAATAGAGCCAGAACTCGAACTCGAGATGGACATATCAGCATACGAGGAGGCCTCTCGTGCGGCACGACGTGCTCGGAGACAGGTCATTCTCGCAAAGTATTCTGGAATCGCGAGCAACATGCAGAGCGTCAGTCCAAGCCCAGGACCACCGAGCAGTGCGGTCCAACCGCCTCAGCCTGTTTCCTCCATTTCTGATCTACCATCTCAGCCCCACAGTGGAGTCGACCCTCCCGTTATCCCGGGAGAGTCGGTGACAAGAATGCGAAATGGATCAATGAGTAGGTGATTTGGGTCGATATCTGTCTTTGTCTGACGGTTCCTCTTTTTTTTACAAGGTAAACGCGATTCTGCATCACCGGCGCCTGAGCCGGGTGCATTCGAACTGGCGAAGGATGAAGACGAGGGACAAGCACGTACGGATGCACAAGCACAGGATGGGACTGGTGAACAGATCTCTGCCGCTGATTACGATCCTAGTTTGGACCGCCGTGAAGATGCGCGCATAAGAGCATACAATGACCAACCGATGGCCATCGACGCGGAAGAAGTGGAGGAGGAGGAGGAAGAGGAAGAGGAAGAGTACGTCGACGACATGTTCGCGATAGCAATGTCGGAGAAGAAGATAAAGGTCAGAAAGGTCAAGAAAGTCGTTGTACGTCGTTCATCCTCCAGTGCATCAAATCATATCATTCTTACGTTTGCTTGCAGAAACCAGCTGCTCCGGCACTCATCACGACAACTCTAGATTCCGCGTCAGATCCAGAGGGCTATTATCAAGTCATTCTTGGTGAGCAACTAGACGGTGGTCGTTATCAGGTCTTCTCGTCTCTTGGAAAGGGAATGTTTGCAAACGTCGTTAGAGCCCGCGTTCTTCAAGACGCTGGCGAGACTGGGAAAGAAGTTGCAATCAAGATCATCAGGAGCCAAGAATCCATGTCTGTCTTTCTCATAAATTTCTCTGGTTGTACCGCTGATGGCGTGCCCAGGTACCGCGCTGGGTTGAAAGAGGTCCAGATCTTGAATAGATTGAGGCAAGCTGATCCAGATGACAAAAAACATATCGTTCGCTTAGAAAGAACGTTTGAACATCGCGGACATCTTTGCCTCGTTTTTGAGTCAATGAGGTTTGTTATTGATGCCCGCACTTCTCTTCTAGTTCCTGATGACTGGGTACAGCATGAATCTCAGGGACGTTGTGAAACGTTTTGGAAAAGACATTGGCCTAAATATCAAGGCCGTAAGAGCTTATGCGCATCAGCTCTTCCTGGCTTTGAGTTTACTCAAGAAGACTAGCATCATGCATGCCGACATCAAACCTGATAACATACTGGTGAGTTCTGCTGTGTCTTAACATCTGTCAGTACATTAACGACTGATTACAGGTAAACGAACACAAGACGCTACTGAAGCTGTGCGACTTGGGTTCAGCCTCTGATGCCTCTGAAAATGACATCACTCCTTACTTAGTCAGTCGCTTTTACCGTGCCCCCGAAATTAGTAGGTCCCTTTCAATCGATTAGATATTGATCTTATGTATTGTTTCTAGTCCTCGGTGTACCGTACGATCCAGCGCTCGATGTCTGGTCCATTGGGTGCACACTTTACGAGCTCTACACTGGCAAAATCCTTTTCCCTGGGCGCTCAAATAACCAGATGCTTTTACTCATGATGGAGTTAAAGGGTCGTTTCAATGCCAAGATGGTCAAGAAGGCCAAATTTGGTGACATGTACTTTGATGAACAAGGTGGGTTTGAGAGTGTTGAGACAGACCGCGTGACCGGATCTGTGAGTATCTGAGCCTCGGTTGTGACGATGTCTCTTAATCTGACCTCTTCGCCCAGAATGTCATACGCAAGGTTCACATATCAAAACCGTCCAGGGATCTCCGTTCCCGTCTGATGCCCCCTTCGTCCCTCAAGATGAAAGATGACGAAATGAAACTCCTACTCTCGTTCATCGACCTGTTGGACAAATGTCTCGCTCTCGACCCCTCGCGTAGACTGATGCCCAAGGAAGCACTCGTCCATCCGTTTATCAGAGGATAAGAATACCATACGCCGCGTATCGCCTAATTGTTCTAGTAGTGCCCTGAGTCATCCGTGTATTTATAATTGTCTCCTGTTTCTATCCAACTCCAAGTTCTACAATCTGACGAGTTTGTTGGTCTGTAGGTGCATTAATTTGTCGACGGTCAACGGATGCACCTGAACTGGTTGATCGTCGCCAGCTGACCTTATATCAGATCCGTCTAGGTCGTGGTAACTCTTGCTTCTCTCGCTCTCCACCATGACATCTCTTGTAAGGCGCATTTTCTCCGCGAGGAACAGTAAGAAGGAACAGCGTGGCCCCCCAACAGGCAATGGGTCTCTCGAGGATCCAAGCCCAGGGACCAAGGTAGACAGCATGGCCAAGTTGAGCAACACCGTACCTAGGGTCATCCCGATGTTCGACGAGCTCCCTAAGTTTCATGAGTTCAACGGATGTGCTTGGGAGGTGTGGGGAAAAGACGACGAGTTGGGGACGATCAATCTGTTGACAGAAGACGTAGTGGAGAGGGCTGCGCGAGAGGAAATCCGGTGCGTTGCGTCGTAGTGGCGTAGGCAAGTGGTTTGCTCACGTTGATTGGGATCGTGATCGTTTTTGTCGGTGGACAGCTCTGGGAGGGCAATCTCGTTGAACTGGTGTGTTGTGCCTTTGTCGGATTGTGAATTCCGGGGTCAGCGCTGACTTGTGGTTTGGGCGGTGGTGGACGCTATAGGCCGATTCACTTTCCTTCCAGGGTGCGTCTTGTCCGGGTCCGTGCGCAGCGGCGTCCTCGTGTGTTTTGACACGCACGATAGCCCGCCTTTGGACGAAAGATTCCATCGATTACGACGTTCGTCAAATCCTCGCCTTCGATTCCAATCAGGGACGACGTGATTCACATCGTATGTCCCTTCCCTCACTTTCGTACCGTTCCCGTGAATAGGAACGATGACGGGCGTATTTCTAGAATACGCAGTCTGGTTCACAGTGGGACGGTCTCAAACATTACGGGCTGACGGACTACAACGTGTTTTACAACAAGTACGTGTAGCCTCTTGGTTCAATCCATGTCGGTCGTTCACGTCCTCCCAACAATTTCGTCGTCTAGCACGCACGCCGAGTCGCTCTCTGAGGGCGAACTGGAGATCCACGACCCGGCCGACATCGATCATAGCCGTGTGAAGCTCGGAATACATAGTTTGTGCCCATCGTTTTCGCACGTCCTCGACTAATGGATTTCTTTCCTTCTCACTCTTTGCCACCCCTATAGACTGGTCGAACCATGGCATATGCGGCCGTGGCGTCCTCCTCGACCTCGTCCACTACTACACTGCCGACGGCAGCCCGCTGCCCTACGACCCATGGACGACCCGCGCGATCAGCGTCGCCGAGCTAGAAGCATGCGCCAAGAAACAGGGCGTCACGTTCAGACAGGCAGACATTCTACTGATCCGGATTGGGTTCATCCAAAAGTATTACACGCTCCATAATGACGCCAAGGCAGCTTTGCGCGGGGGACCCGAGGTGGAGCGTTTGTGTGTCGCGCGTCTTTTCGCATCTCCCTTGCTGACTGTGCTTGACAAGCGCTGGCATCGAGCAGAGCGAAGACATGAAACGCTTCTTGTGGTATGTCTGCACGTCGCGCTTTCCCCGACGGACCCAACCTGACGCATGGCTCGCAGGAACAACCACTTTGCTGCTGTCGCATCAGACCAGCCCGCGCTCGAGGTACGTAGACGTGGAGTGGGGGTCGTGTGACTGGCTAAATGCTGATGATGGCAAACGCACGCACGCAGTGTTGGCCGGCGCCTCGAGACGTGCCACAGCTTCATCAGGTGAGGGGACGAGACGATGCGCAGTTCGCTCGTACGCACACGCCAAAATGCTGATAGTACCCCCTCTTCTCTTCCGCCGACGCTTTTTTACCCTTTGGCCTTTGCCTTTTCGTCCCCCGCGCGCCAAGACCATCCTCGGGTGAGTGACCAACGCATCGATTACCGCATCGAAAGTAAAACTCCGTTGACATTGACCCCGCTCCGTCCGCATCACCAGATTATGGGGTATGCCCATAGGCAAGCGTCCGCTCCCCCCCTTTGTCGCTTCTCGCGCAGCGTTCGCTCATCTCATTTTTCCTCCCCCCTTTCCCAAAGGTGAATTCTTTGACCTCGAAGCGTTGTCGAAGGCGTGCAAAGAGACGAGGAGGTACACCTTTTTTTTCACTTCGTGGCCTTTGAACATGTACGTGCGCGCGAAAGTGTTCTCAGCTCTCGTTCGTTCATCTTGCATCTCTTTTTCTTTTCGTAGCATCGGTGGTGCTGCAAGCCCCCCAAATGCCGCGGTGAGCGTTCCGCGTCGTTCGTCAAACGCGCCCACGTCTGATCGATATGACCAGGCCTACTTTTGACGTTCGTCGAGCGTATTCGTACACTTGGTCTGTACGATCGAAACGAGTAAATATTAAGTGTTGCTTGGGTACCATTGTGATTACGTCGTGAAAATTCGTCATTCGTCACATCGTCATCGTCGTTCCGATAGAAAGAGAAGGAAAGAGAAAGGAGAGAGAAAAGACCAACGTATAATTACACGATGATGCAGTTCGGTATCGTAGGATCGTGCCGTCAATAGTATAAAATAAGCCTACAAGAAAAAACGTTTTAAAGGAAGAGAGAGAAAGGTCGCCGCGCGCGCGTCATACGGCGAGGCTGTTTCGCCTCGCGTCGTCGGCCTCGAGCACTCTGCGGAGATTACCACTGCCCCGCGTCGTACCAGCGTTGGCGCTCCGCCGTCGACCCTCCATGTTGATCCAGCCGTTGCCGTATTCAGCGTCCGCTTGCGTGCCGTCGCTCTCCTCGTCGTCGTCATCGATGGGTGTAAATGGCCGCGATTTCTTGCGCTTGACAGAGGAACCGCCGCTTGTCAACAAAGAGGGTCCCGTCGTCCCCGCCGACGTCGACGGCTTCGGCGGGGGGACAAGCAGAGGGGAAGCTGGGCGCTTGAGAAGACCATCCACAGACGATCGTCCCTCGGTATTGTCGTTGCTCGTCGCCAAGGTCGACTTCTTCCGGACTGTCGTCGTCGGGGCCGCAGGGACTGGATCGGGCTTGCGCATTTTTCTAGAGAGCCGGTCTCGGATCAGTGGGTGGGGTCTGATAAGCTTCGGACTCACGTGTTGAGCTTGGGTTCGGCGTAGTTGACGCTTTTGCGGACTCGGCGTTCGCGGCCGCCAGGGGGCGCCTCGGATTCTGATGCAGACGTGGCGCCTTGCGCTACGGGACTCGACGTGCGGGGCGTTGGTAGTTGAGATGCTTGAGGTGTCGTGATGGGTGTGGTCGCAGGTGTCGACAAGAAAGTTCGCGATGTGGCGTAAGAGGTCGCAGCAGACGTTGGGCCATCAGTCTCTGGCGTGCGTTGTCGATCTCGATCTTTTTACGAAACCAGTGTCAGAAGGCCCCATAGCCGTGAGAAGCCCGAGTACACGCACCAGATGTGTGGATGTCCAGTGGAGGGAGCGTGGTGCGACTTCTTGGCGAATTCGTGACATCCTTCAGTCCAGAACCTTCCTCTTCCTTGCGTCTCTTTCTTTCCTTTATCCTCAGCGTCCCAAGGTCAACATCTTCATGAACGAGGTTGGTCTCTGCCATCTTCAACTTCTTTTCCTTTCTCTCCTTTCTCGCTCGCGCCACGAAATCCAGTTCGTTTATCGTACCCGATCCAGAGCCGATTACCTCGTCGACCTGCCTTTCTTCATCATCTTCAGCCAACCCCGCATTCCTACGCTCCGGCGACCCGAGCGCAGGGCTAGCCGCTCTCGGGTGTACCGGACCCGCGAGTCTCTCCAATCCCACCGACGGGCCAACGTCCGTGTTCACGGAAAGCAACCCACTCGGTCTCCGGCTCGTCTTTCGTTTCGTGGACGACCCGCGTTCCACCAGGTCTATGCGAAGCGGCGTCGGCAAGGGCGGTGGGGACGTCGTACGAGGTGGCACCGGCAAGCGAGCCGACGACTGCCTCTCCTTTACCCGCCGACGCGCCGACAGGGTGACGTGGACGACGTCGTCCTCATCTGCGTCCGGCAACGAATCCATCTCGTCGTCTTCATTGATCCCCGGGAAATTCGGAGCGCGGGAAAGTCGTGGCATCTGCGGGGACGTGTTCGGGTCCAACGCGGGTCTGCGCGCTTTGTGTGGTGCCTTGGGCTCCAACGTTGGGGAAGGTATGCTGGGCGTGGCGTTAAACGACTGTCGCAGGAAAGCGAGATGTTTCGAGAGATTCGACGTCTGGACGGGGTGGGGATGAGTTTCTTGGGGGAAATGCAGAGATGCCACGGGGGTCTAGGGGGTGGGGGGCGTACCGCAGCTTCCGCATCCGCGAGAATTTTCCTCGACTTCTCTTGCTCCTTCTTGAGCTGTGCAGCCAGTGCAATCTCGGAAGCGCGAAGCCGTAGATTCTCGACGTATAGGGTAGATATCTCGGCTTGGAGCTCCTCAATGCGAACGCTCAGAGTAGAGTTGAGTCTAGCATCCGGATGGGGGGCTCAGCGTCGCTCTTGGAGATGAAATACGGGCGTACTTGGTGATGTGTTTGTTCGCGAGAAGGAATTTCTTCTTGACTGCCACAAGGTGAACCGCACGCATGGAGAGACACGATGTGACTTACAATTTTCGAACTCTGCGAGGGCGTCGCTCTGCCTGACGTTCAAGGATGCCCGCGAGTCCCTGCGACTCATCGTGAGCGACGACGATTGGACAGTGTCTGAGGTCGACTTGCTGCAACACGCGCTGATATCGAACAAGTACGGAGGTCACATGATCCCTATAGCGCGTCCAGCTCCCTGCCTCGAGGCCCTCGTCCCTTTGAGGTTCCCTTGTTCGGTGCACTCATTAGATAGCCTACACGTGTTACAATCTCGGTGCAGCTAATCTTGGCCCATTTCCACCGTCCGAACGTCCTGCAGCCACCCTTCAAAGTCCACATCCTTTTCCAGCATCTCGCTGACACGGTCCACGTGCTTCTCGACATCAAACTGGGAGCTATAGCCCAACCCAAACACACCGTTATTCGTCCGGCCAGCGCCGGGAGATCCTCTCCCGGCCTGGGTGGACGTAAGCTGTGGAAGGAAGCTGCTCGCGTTCTGTGCGTATGACAGCATGGGACTGACTGGGGATTCTAGCAGCAAGTTGGCCTTCAACGGCGAATCACCAGCCTCCGAGGCAGGCGCAGAAAAGTATGATTTGACAGATTTGGCTGGCGATGGAAGTCTCCCGGCGAGACCCTGTGCATCTGCGCCGGTGACTGGCTGGTCGTTTTTCCTGGGAGTTGAGGGACCAACCTGCGCCATCGCGAGGGTGTCCATATCGTGGTGATGAGATGAAGCTGAACCAAGGTTTGAATCTCTCGCGCCATTTCGAATGGAAGGTGCTACACCTGAACCCTCGTTTGGCAACGCTGGCTTTGAATGTCGAGAAGAGGGGGAAGAGTGTTTCTCAGATAAAGTTCGTAACCTCTTGGACGGTGGGTTAACAGAAGGGACATGGAGAATTTCATCCAATGACGTGGAGGGCGCTCGAGATCGCTTCCCAGCTTGTGCGGCGTTGATTTGTGGCGGCTCTGGAGGTAGGCAAGATGACACGTCGACAACATGGAGTTCCATCATGACGGGCTGGCGTTCGCTAGGAGGATCGGCAGACGTTGGCGGCAGTGTCGTCGACGATGGTGCAGGAAGGGGGAGGATCGGTGTCGGTTTGGCGCGAATAATCATCGCAGAATCGGGTAGGGGTGTCGATGTCTCCAGGTGCGCTGGAAACGATGGTGGGAG
Source organism: Neotropicomus parvogracilis (assembly GCA_038088955.1). Taxonomy (NCBI): domain Eukaryota; kingdom Fungi; phylum Basidiomycota; class Agaricomycetes; order Boletales; family Boletaceae; genus Neotropicomus; species Neotropicomus parvogracilis. The sequence continues at coordinate 12,488 of JBBPJX010000261.1, forward strand.
GTATGGCTGCAAGAGGACGGAGGTCAAAAACTTGAGTTGCGCTGCTCGACCCCATTATATCTCACCGTTTCCGGTATATCTGCGATTTTGGGCATATCATCCCTTGCGGGCGAGGTTGTCGGGGGTTGACTGGAGCCGGCTTTGCGATCGTCGACAAGAGCTTTGCCTGCATTGGCTGGTTTTGAGGGGGTAGGTGGTTTCGACTTTTGCGAGGGTATGGGGGCGGAATCACCTCGAATGCCCTGGCGCGGCAGAGAACTTTTTCCCTTCTTGTCGATGATCGATTTTGCGGCTGGCTTCACGACTGCAAATTCGAGAGTGGAGCCGCGCTGTGGTCCGTCAGTCTTGCCTTTGGCTGCTGCAATACCCGCTCGGGTAGAAGCGGGCGAGGAGCCGCTTGCCGTGCCATGCCACGCCTCGGAAGCCACAGACGCTTGCCACTTTCTGACTTTTTCCTTGGCAACGCGCATGGTAGTGGGAGAGACATCGCGAAGGGACTGCGGGTGCACGCTATCGAAAGGTTGAGTCAACTCTACAAAGCTTGCGCGGTTGCTTTTTTGTGAGGAAGCAGCCGTGCCGGCAGGTTGAGACGCGTTAGTCTTTGCTTTGAGTCGTCTGCTCTCCTCCTTCTTCTTTTCCCAATCGATCCATTCGGATTCTTCGTCTGGTAATATCCAGTCCGTGTCTTGCTCGGGTGCGGATGGACCAGCCGTGGTTGTCGACCAATGTCTGCCCCTCACGCATCCCAGCTTCAAAGTTTGGTTGACGCGGGTCCACTTTCCGCTCGGTGTGTCGCCTTCAGTGGCTCCAAGGACATTCCGAACTTTGTCCTTCACTTTCTGGACGCGGCGGTCGAAAAAGGGGGAACTTGGACGAGATGGGGGCGATAACGTGTCGGTTTGGGTTGAGAGGAACAGATGGACGTCGCGCAGGAATTCGACGTAGTTTTGTTTCTTCCCAGAGGTAGTCGCGATTAAGGAGTTCTCGGGTGGGCCCTTGCCCGAGCTGTTGGATTCATGTAGTGACGGGAAAACGGGAGTATAAAGAGACATCAAACAAAGCGTTGACGGTGAAGCAACTCGAACCGTTGTCTAGTCCAGTTACTTGATTACGTAATCTTTGCCACCATGTAGAGCCTACGACCAAGTATCGTACAAGCGGACTCTCTAGTGGTAACTTGCATTCGAACAACGTTGCGTTCCACGTTGCGTTGATCTTTGTGCGGCGGTTGATCGCCATGACAGCTCGATTCGCCGAACTAGGCGCATTGGGCAGGTATTGTGTCTGGTTATTCGAGCAATCCCCTCCCCAAATCCCGAGCGCTGGTGCATCCTCGCGGACAACAGCGACATCGCGATCAGATCGCTCGCCGCCACCGTCATACAGGAGAGCTCGGAATGCGAGGACTGATAGATCGGCAACTCAAGAAAACGAGACTCTTTTCCGAGGCGCAGCGGTCGTCGCCCCCTCAGGTGTGGTAATCTGGGCTTCGTCGCCTCGTCGCAGCCGACCCTTGGACTCTTTTCGGGATCTCGCCTTCTCCTTCTTTGCGTCGGCGCGTCGTTTGGCAATCGTCATCTTTGCCTCCTCCTGGGAACAGGAACGATGAGTCTGATCGTAATACTCCATCTGGAGATTTACCAGTCGCTTTCTCTTGTCGCTCGCACGGTCGTTCTTCCGCTCAGGTCGAGGCGTGCCAACCTGTGCGACGGTGAGCCGACTGATCTTTGGCTGAAATGACCGGGGGATTCGGTCACCTGTCTCTCTGCCTTTCGTAACGTCTTTTCTTCCTGCATGCGAGCTACCGAAAGCGCGAGCGCCAGTGCATCCTGCAGCGAGGTCATCAAGAAGGTGCAACTAGCAGCGAAGACGCGGCTCACCTTGCCGTGTTCGTAGAAATTTTTCGTCTTCTTCTCCTTTGAGACAGACAATGGGACTGCAGACATTCGCTGCTTGGCTGGAGGTGAAGTATTAGTCAGCTCTGGTGCAACAAAGTTTCATTCCGACGATCACCCTGGCAAGCCTAGAACCTAACAAAGCTTGACGACCGACCGCTCCACTACTTATTTGTCCCTTCATTTCGCGGTGGTCTGACAGCGCGCGGAAAGTTCCCCGTTAATATCGTTATGGAACGCTCCCCATGACACCCTTCCGGACCCGTGGCGAACTTTACGGGTCCAGTCCTACCTTGTCAATTTCCAAATTCATTTCGCTGCTTAACCTCGCCTTTCGCCTCAAATTCGGACCCAGGGCAGTTACTTACATGTTCAATCAGGTTTTGTAACGGTCGAATTCTCCCTGACAGCTCTCATTTATCCAAACTCGACGATGGCTGTCACCGCCGAGCGCCAAGCTTCGTGTAACCTGTTCGGGACCCCCTCCGGTCAAACGACCCGCATCCCTGTCCTCCATCCGCTTTTGTTCCTTATCCGATTAGTCTTTCTCGACGACAGGTCGCTGCGAAACCCTATCAAATGACGCACGGCATCCACTAATCTCGTTATGGACGGCGGCGCAATCCGTTCTCGTTTTGCACGGATGTGGCGGAGCCCTGCGTTAAACCCTAACGTGTAGTATGGCATCCTTGTGGGTCTTTGACTCTTGTCTCCCGAATGATGATCTCATACCTTTGCTCGGCGGATAAAAGGTCGTGGCGAGCAACTCCATCCATACCAATCTTCCCTCCGCATTGAAGACCCCGTCTCCCACTTCCTCGATAGCTCATTGCCCCTCCACCGCCAAATTTATCGCACGACTCACGATGTGCCGCTGGAGACAGTGAGTATGACTGGTGTCGCTATCGCGTTGCTCATGCGCACTTGCCATCTAGTGTTCGCAACGTTTACCTGGCCTGTGGCCACGCCTTCACCTTGGTACATTCCTCCGCCCGTTCACGACGGCCAACTCGACTGACTCTCATCGCAGCCCGAAGAACTCGTCAGTCGCAAGTCCCACGTATGTCATCGTCTCTGACAACATTGCGACAGATCGTTTGCGAGAATCGCAACTGCAAATTTAGCCCAAACCACCCGCGTGACTGCGTTGCGCCCAGATGCAAGCAGACCTGCTGGCAATAGTACGGCGACCCCCTTTTTTCTGATCGCTTGTCGCTAATTAGTACCTGGCTTCCATTCCTTCGCTACTAGCCGGCAGTACCCTCAGCAATATTGTACGTTTGCTCGCTCTGTTCGTCACATTATGCTCATCGCCCCCCTTATTTCGCGCTGCCGTCGTAGCTCCGAACATCAACACCATGTGCCCGACCTGCCAGCAGGCAGCGACGAGACACTGAGCGCTGGCGCGCTCGCCCCACTCGACCGTGCGGCACAATCATGTAGATCCGCCAGCATCTGCTGGCATGTTACTTAATTATTTTGTTTGTCTATCCTAGTTCTTGACTGTAGCCGAGGAGATATCTCCTATCGGATTAAGTATTGTATACAACTTGGTGTCTCCGTCTCGGTTCATTTAGAGGGAAAAAAAAAAGAGTAAATTAATTCTGTAAGAGAGATCTTGACCCGGTTCGACAGAGAGCCTAACGGAAGCATTTTTCGGTTCGAGCCTGTACCTTTTTTTTTCTTTTGGAATCTGGCACTAACGCGGAGCGAGGCGGGGGCGCGTCGGTCGCGGAGATCAAACCGACGCCGGGGCAATTGGCTCACCAAAGGGGCTCGCCGGTCACATCAGCAAGGAGCATCTCTCCAAGTCGAGGCGCTATCCAACTCCAAGGGCTCCGTGGAGTCCCATCGATTCTGGATCTGTTCGCATTTACGCCATCCCGGTCAAAGGTACGGATTCGATATCATTGTCATGAGATGCGCCTCGAATTGATCCCGATCGCAACAAGCGATTCCTCAAGAAAAAAAAAAAGGTCGCGCCGTCGTCGCTCTCCTAGCTCGGTGGGGCTTTATCCGCGGCGCCGCCACGAATAACGCGATCGTATTCATGTGAATGTTTTGGCCGGTTAGACTCCAAATACCGGGGAGATTCCGACGAGCGCGTGTCCCTATCAAGGACCACGACCGGTCTTTGGGCCTCCTGGTATGAACGTGCGGTCGCCGCGCGACAGTCCTTGTCAACCCATACAATGCTATCTTGCTGGGGCGGTGCCTCAGTTTGACACAGAATCACTCGTCAACGTGGCTGACGGTGTACGTGCGCTCCTGGGGAGATAGTGCAGAGGAGAACCGTCTTGAAGAGATGGGCTCGGTCCGCTAGGACCCGACGCCGACGGGTTGCATCATGCGAAGGAGGGTCGTGTGGGGAAAATCGGTGGACAGGCCGGACTGCGTGCGATGGAGACCCGACATTGTGGAAACGACACCCCATGCCAGTGTGTACGAACGCGAGAAATTTGAGGGGGTCCCTGTTGACGCGTTCCCCTTTTTCTGTCTGTCTGAGGTACCGAAACCTTGTCGAGAGCTGTGCGGTGTATCGCCCAACGGGCATCACATACGTACCGAGCAGGTGCTGTAAGACAAGATGGGATTCACGGTAGTGACTGCCGTTAGCGCTCTGCGCGTCCGCTTACTTGGTCGCTCGAATCAACGGTCCATTATACCATGCGGGTATGATAAGTTACGACATAGCTTACCGCGGAGGGGTCAGTGCCTGATCACGGTACCAGAACCGTGGAGTGAGCAGTGCGATTACAACGTCAATCTTTCGCAGCCCTGAAGCGAGCCGGGCAAGATAGATTGTGGACCTCAGTTGCCGCGCTACAGGCATTCAAGAGCGGGCCGATCGTGAGTTGCTCTTGTCATACCACTCATACCAAATACGAAAATTGATATAGCTTGTAATGGGAACCATACGGCATTACCCTGTCTTGTTGCTGCCATCCGCCTGGGGCCGTCGCTCGTGCGTTCGAATGGGCGTTGCCAACGCCAGTCTGTCAACAAACGATAAATGACGCACGCGATGAGGGAGGGTATGGGTGGGTGCACCAACTCTTTCTTCTCGTCCACCGATTTTGGAGTCGTCGAGTCAAGGTCTGTCGACTGGTGCCTTTTTCGACCCGTCCGATTGACGGAACGCGTCACGTATCAAATATGGCGTTCAGGCGATGTAAAAGAGCATCCCCGCATGGTTGTATTGCCATCGTGAACTCCTGGGACCCGGAAGACGTCTCCGAGATATGATTATGTTCGAGTTTATGGTCATTTTTGAGCGGAGAACCTTGCTTGACTTGGGAGCAGGCCGATGGCCGATGGGAATTGCCGTTTCCGAATCGATCGATCTGACTGATTTGCTTCCGTACCTCAGTTCAGCACCTCCTGGTAATCATAATTGATTCGCGAACGGTGTCCACACGCAGTCCCTTGGGAAAGCGGACATTTTAGACGCCACTACGGTGGTGTCAAAAGGGTGTGTGTGGAAAACTGTTTATCCAAGCTCGATAGGGTTGCGGAAGGTCGGGTCGAACGGCGTTGACAGCGACGCCCCGATGACCGGTAGATTCAGCCCGGACGACGACGAGATGCGGCGCAGGGGGTTGCAAGAACGAAAGAGTGAGAGACGTTCACGTCTGGGTGCGAGACACGCGTCTGAAGATCAGACACCGTCGCTCGGTCGCTGTGAGAATCCGAGTCGCCTGGTCGAAACGAAGCTTTGCGTTGCTTCTCGCAGTGCGCTTCCGTTGCTATGTATCATTGATAGCCTATGTCCGTTGTTTCCACGCGTCGCAACCGACTTTGCCATGTTGGTACTAGTGCGGACGTTGGAAATCCCGGCACTCGGAGTTGAACGAAAGCGACCTCGAGACAGGATGGCAATGTTGACCATGCACGAGAGATAGGACACGTCCTGTGCTGACAGTGGTCAATTTGGTCGAACGAATTGAGAAATTCTGACCTTGCTGCGCAATCATATGATGATGGCGTTGCGCCTTCAGAAATGAAATGCACCATATGGACCAGTACGGCAAGTGGTGCATTTTTGCCCGTTTGAGGGGGGAAGACTCGATTGGTCTCGATATCCTTGTCGGAGGTTCAATACTGCCAGCAGGCGCTGCCAATCAGAAGGCCCAGTTAAGACTGCCGAAGCTCGGCGAGATCGGAGATTCAATCGGCGTCGAAGCCGAAGTGGCGTCGTGCGGTCGGCGTCCGAAATGTCCGAGAGAATCCATCAGTAGTGATCCGACGGTTTTATTATAATAAGGCGGAGCCGGTTTTGATTTTCTTGCTTTGATTCCTCCAGTTCGCTTGCGATGGCGACAGAGCGCGATCCATTGTTGCCCGCCCCGAACGCCAGTATCCCCTCGCCGGACCAGTCTCACTCACCAACGGGACCGCTCGAAATCTCACGATCGACACGATATGCAATTTTGGCGGGTATTTGGTCTGCTACGTTTCTCTCGGTCGGTCTGTTTCCCAGCAAGAATTCATAGGTCTCTAATACCCCTCCTCCGATAGACTCTGAACAGTACGTCCGTTCTCCTGAAGTGACATAAAGGAGTCGTCCTAACAGAGTATATAGCCACCCTGGTGGCAACGCGTATGTCTATGTCGTCTCCAATTCAACCATAATTGACTACCGCCGAAACAGTCCTTCCTTCCATATCATCAGAGTTTGAAAAGTCCAACGAAGCCAGTTGGCTAGGAACAGCGTAAATGTTATAGAATATCACATGCGACCCCAGCTGATGTCGCACTGCGGGATCACTAGATACCTACTGGCAGTCTGCACTTTTACACCACTTTACGGTCGCTTGTGCAATGTCTTGGGACGGAGAGGCGCTAACCAAACAGCTGTCGTTGCCGCGGCGTTAGGAACTATCTTGTGTGGGGTTTCAAATAGCATGGAAATGCTTATTGCGGCTAGATTCGTACGTCTTACTGAACGCCATCGTTCACACAAAAGACTCACTATTTGATAGCTGGCCGGAATTGGCGGGGGCGGAGTTATAACAACCTCAACGTGCGTCTTTCGGATGCTTCAATGACCATAGAGTCAATCTTATCTTTACGCCCGTCACGCAGCATAGTTGTCAGTGATATGTACTCTCTGCGTGTCCGTTTTCGTTCCAATTATTCGCCCCGATGATAATTAACACGACACAGTCTAGGGGCTTGGCGCAGGGCTTTTCTTCGTTATTCAATGGCGTACGTTTCCTGATCCTCGGGTCTCGTGTGAAACAAATCAATTCCCTTAGCTCGGTATGGGACTCGGCGGACCCCTTGGGGGTCTCGTGAGCGACCGGTAAGACTTGTCTCCATTCTGCCGGAATGTCAATCTATCCTATTCCGACAGGTTTGGATGGCGATGGGCGTTTATTATGCAATTACCCCTTTTTGCAATATCCCTCTTGCTAACCACATACAATTTGCGCTACGTAACGCCCGTAAGCTTTGGTATCACAAGTTCGGGAACAACTTGCTGATATCTTGACAGGGAAGGGCCAGAAACGCCAGAGATATACTAACTAGAATTGATTGGGGTGGCAGCTTCACACTCCTGATGACAGTGCGTGTTATCTCTCGTTAGACGTCCCTTTTGGGCAAACCCCAAACGACAGGTGGGAGCGTTCTTGACGTTCCTGAGCATGAAGTTCAGTGAGGACTACACGGTATTATTTTTCTCGTTTTCCCAATCCAGAATTTTGACATTTCCATAGTGGGAT
>JBBPJX010000262.1:0-20101 GCA_038088955.1 Neotropicomus parvogracilis
CGCCATTCTGCTGCTTTGGCATTTTTGCTCTTCTTCAGGTTATTTCTCTTCTGGTTAGAAGGTCCCGAAGTTTGGACAGGGGCATTCCGGATATTAGATGTCCAGTGAGCTTCAGCAGGAGCCAAGTTGCCGATCCTGTCTGCAAGGGAATGAGCAGAAGATCCGCCATGTCGGGTTCCTGATCGAAGTTGGGCCTCCGATAGGATCTGAGCACCGATGATGTTGGGAGTGAATTTGCTTTGTTCAATTATATGAACAAGCATTGAGGTCATGGCGCTGTAGAAAGGGGGTAAGGCATTAAGCATTACCATCGATTGGATTTTGTGAGAGATGTTCAGTCCAGCCATCTCTGCCTCCCGGAGAAGCGATTGAAACTTAGCGATCTGGACTGAGATCGGTTCCTTATCCCCAACCCTAAAATTGATGATCCGTTTAAAGATCGAGAAATACCCGGCTACCCCAGATGGGGAATAGAGAGTCTTTAGGTTCTCCCAAAGTTCCTTCGCTTGTGAAGGCTTCTCTGTAAGGGTCTGGGTTTGTGAAGCCCCGACACCGGTTGTCCCATATACGTCTTTATAGACTTGAGGGACTAGGGTTTGCATGGAAGGGGGAAGGAAAATGGCAATTTGGGCTTTGGCTTGTTGGTCCTCGATGATCCACTTAGCCTTCTCATCAGCATCGGTCTGCTTGGACCAGAGTGATTCACCGGTGATGAACTCCCAATGGGAGGTGATGGTTAGAACATTTCGGAGCTGGAGGGACCAAACCAGGTAGTTAGTCGGTCCAGTCAAGGGGTTGATGCCCTTGGTGATCTCGGAACCAATTTTGATGGTAGCCATTGATTAGAAAGGGATGAGATGAGCGGTGGTAGGATGACCTGTCCAAACAGAAGTCTTATTAGTATTCAGTCTGGATCTTTTAGTAGGAGGAAAAATTGGAGTGCGAATTCCGCTCTCTGATGAGGGCGAGATCGTCCATATCACTTGTGCTTCGGAGGTGTCAGACATGAGATCTGATGGTGAAGCGACTGCTTTTCCCGCTTTCTCTCTGTACTCCTTCCTGATTCGTTTCAATTCCTCTCGCTTTTTGGTCCTCCGTTTGCATCTCTTTTGCATTCTCGCTATGGTAGATTGATGAGAAGTCCTCCTCTTCTCTTTAAAGAGTTTGGCTTGTTCTGGATCTATGATGGAATAATCGCGGTGGTGGCTAGTCACCGGTCGACAGAGTAAACTATCGCTCTCCAAAGTTTCCAGGTATAAAGTTGGAAAGTAATGGGAATTGGGAAAAACAACATCAGTCATCGTAGTAAAATTTTTAAACATACAAGAAAAGGATTCATATCTCGTTCATTGTGCAAAAGAAAAATGTCTAGAAAAGTTGAGCAATAATAATCCCTAGAAAGGATAGGGGGCAGATCGGGGCCTTGCAGGTCTCCTCTGGCGTAGGGAGCACCGAACGCTGCTGGCAGGGGCCACTCCCTCGGAACCTTCTTCAGGAACTCTTTCATCGTCTTGTTCATCATCCCGATGACTCCGTCCTCTTCCTCTACCAGCTCTTTTCACCTGGTCTTGGTGGATTCGCTGCTCGAGGAGTTCATTACGCTGTTGCTCATGCTCTAGTTGAGCTTGGAGGCGAGCGATATGAAGTCGAGAGTCTTGTTGTTGGGCGTGATGGTAAAGCTGTAGACGATTAAGGTTGTCCTGATGCTGTAAGTCAGCAGCGATCAGAAGTTCTCGCTGGTAGTGGTTTTGTTCCCTTTGATAATTGTGGTTCCTTTGGGCTATGTCCCTTTCGGCAGTGCGAGTGGCAAGGATCTGCTCAGGGCTGTGAGCAGTGGTTTCAGCCACAATGCGAAGTCCATCTGCCCTTTCTAATTCTTCCTCTAGGCGATCCTGGGTATCCTGCAAAACTCTAGTCATATAGGGATAAATTGGGTTTGAAGAATAAAACTGATGACGATGAAAAGAATCAAAAGCGTAGCACCAATCTCGCCAGTTGGGAACGTCCTTGTGATAGTCCTTGGTAGCCATCGACCACGTGTAGGATATCATTGTCCTAAAGGAGTGGGTATTCTCCTTATCTCTCTGTCAGATCCAGTCGAACGCTTCCATCCTGGTGGGTATATATGGCTGTGGTCCAGCCTCTGTTTCGTGTACTCGTGCCATGACAGTCGAAAAAAGGAGGTTGGGTCGACTAGCCATGTGCTCATCTCAGATCTCCTCCCACGTGTTCTGATCTTGACTCAAGACTTTGTAGCCTTGGTTATGGGTTAGAGCAGGTGGGGTATGGTCATAAGCGTCGACCATGAATGGACGGTTAAGTCCTTGATCCAAGAATCCTCCTAGGTATTCGTTCTCATACTGCGTTCCAGACGTAGTAGTGGTGTGGTCTTCTGGTAGGTGGGTTAGGTCCACCCCTAAATCAGCTAGATTCAGGGATGTCATCCTTGCGTGTCGATGAGTCCTCCTGTAACTCCTGGGTCCAGGAGGGATCACTTCCCCAGAGGTTGAAGTCCTCCGAATCTCCGGGCCAATCTTCTCCGTGGCTATTGGCATCTCTGGGTGGTGGAGGTACCGAGGAGCTTGAACTGGTCTTGGGATCAGACGAGGTGCCCTTTCTTCTGTGCTTGCGGTGTCGACGTCTTTGGGGTCGGCTTGCCATTCCAGGGCTATCTCCATCTGCTGTTGCATGTTGCTCTGGTGGAGGGGTCGCTGGTGCGGGTATGGGGCATATCTGTGACGGTCTGGAATGTATACTAGTTCCGGAAACTCGAGAGGAGGTTCCCCCGTGATGGGAAGACAGTCTTCGTCTGTCGGGAATTCTAGTTCTGGGGATGGAAGACAGAGTGGAGTAGGTTCTCAAGTGTAGTAGTTGAGCGTTATGGCTAAAGGGATGCTCATACGCTCTGTGTCGTGGTCGGGCATTGGTCAATGAGCTACTTCCTCCCGGTTGAAGGCTATGGCTATTGCTTGCCTGTGAGCCTCATCTTCTGCTGCCAGGTCTTCTGGCAGGCCGGGGTCCTCTAGGTTGAGGGGGGCATACTTGGCGACTATTACTGCATCAACGTCTGTGTACATACTCTGTAGTTCCAGGATGTCTTCGCTGATTAGCAGATCTGGTTCGTCTCGTCTGGGTACCACCCGATTGCCCTCTTCGTCTGTGAGATAGAGGATGGGGGAGGTTGAGAGATCCGAGTCCATATGGTCATTGAGCAAACCAGCGGGAGTCTGAGGAGTCGGAGGATACTGGAGGTTCAAGGATAATGGGGGCGAGAGGGTCGAAGAGCCAAGGCAAAAGATGCGTATCTGGGAAAGCCAACCCAGAAGAAGAAGAAGAAGAATGATGAAGTGTTGGTGAGTCATCATTGTGAGGAGGAGGAGGAGATGAGTTGTCGTTGACTATAGATCTCGGATAGGGAGTAGGAGTGTTACGCTCGGTCTCGAGGCGGCTGATGGAGGGAGGGCAACCTAGGGGGGGCACTCACGAAGAGGCGCCTACTTTGTTCCCTAGGGGATAGAAGTCGTGGGTACTAGGTCCGTTGACAAGGACCAGGGTTTCAACAAGGGGTGAGCCTCGAGGAGCGAAGGGGACGAATGACGAGAGGTGAAGCCGCATCTAGAACCGAGATAGAATTCAAGATCAAGCTTAAGGCTTGAACGACGAATACAAGGCTTCTTAAATAAGGTAGCATACGACACACAGACCAGGAGGCAGAGCATCAGTTTGTGATGGTAACGAAGTATAGGATAAGTTAGAGAGATACGATCACTAAATCAAGATGGTAACCGTTGACCCAAGCAAGTGGAATAGGACGCCAAGATGGGATAGGAGGGGCGGGTCAACAGGTAGGCATAAGGCCTACTGGACGCTCTGGGCGGAGTCAGAAGTCGGAAGAAGAATCAGAGCATACCCGTCTATGTCCAGGATAAGGAGGGTGTGGATGGTACCCCCTTCATAGGTCAAAGAAATTAGAGAAAGAAATGTGGATAGCGCCAGAATCGTAACATTACCCCCTTCGTACAATCGAGTCCCTGGCTCGATTACCTTCCATTGATCCAGCAGTTGGTCTAGTCTTGTTCCCATCGCTGGTCCCAGGGGTTCGTCCAAGTCAAAGAGGATGGTGTGGACACTCAACTGTGGAGTGGAGGGTGGTCTCGCAGTGAATACAACAGACGGTGGGGCAGAACAGGCAGGTATGTCCGAAGTGGTGGCAAACGTCACATTGGGTGCGAAGGCACAGATACTGAGGGTGTCCCGGTGCTGCTTCATGACAGATGGGGCATCTGTACTCAGGGCAGTTGACTTGGAGGTGACCTGGACTTTGACACTGATAGCAGACGTGGGAGGAGAGGTAGTCTGCTGAAGCCTGTATAGGTGCATGGGGGAGGACCCAAGTAGGAGAGGAGAGGACCACCCTAAGTCCGTCTGATGATCGAAATCAAAAAGGACTATTAGAGGGCGATGGTAGTTCTTCCACAGTTGGAGAGTCAATGGGGGAGGACGACGCAGATGTGGGACTGGAGATGCGTAACGCAAGGGGAAGGGGAGCTGGCGATGGGGTTTGGAAGGCGGGCCCGAGGCGTAGGTTGAGTTTGTAGTAATGGTCACGTTCATCTTTGGAGAGGGACGCGAGAATGGATCGCATGGCTCGGTGCATCTCAGGGTCTCTGACTGCGCGAAGGTGATTACCGAACCCCTGAGTGATGATGAGATTAACGATGCCAGGATGGAGGGGTTCTATGGCGGAGCGCATGGTACGGGAGTAAATGTCCGAGACGTCCGGGGGTAGGAATGTATCGTGTAGTAAAGTGGCAAGGGAGATGCGATGGTAGAGCTTGACCAGGCCTACAAGGGTGGTGTCAGAATTGTACGTGGGGGTTTGTTCGACGGCGAGAAGTAGATGTGGGGACGTGAGAATGGTAGTCACTAATAACTGTGCCTGGAGGGTTGGGAGACGTTCTAGTTCTATAGAAAAGAGGGAATGAGGGGAGTTCGTCGGTGGGGAGGAGGAGTCCGACATAGAGACTACGTGTGGAATGGGCAGTAGTGGAGGTGGCAGAAGCAGGGGTGTTGGGCTGCGTGTTCTTGGATCCAGGTGGAGTGTCCTGAGGCGTGTGGGACGAAGACGTGGTAGCGGAAGGTGGAGTCAGAGAAAGAGTGGAACAGGCGATTGATCATGTATGAGGGGGAAGGAAGGGGGTTCTCTGGGGGGGGGCACTCACGCAGAGGCGCCGTCAAGTCCCCGAGAACGTGAGTGGGCGATCTGAAGGTATCGAAGTAGGCAATATGCAGCAAGTTGGATTAGAAGGGCGAGACCGAATAGGATGGAGATACAGAGTAGGGCGGCAAGGTGCATCCGTTTTCTACGTTAATTGATGTTTTGTCTTATAGGAGTCAAGGAGGGTGGTGGCGTTCGTCAGGTTGGAGGCAGGTTCCCAAGTGTTTTCCGATGATGGATAGCCCTTCCAGGCGATCAGATACTGTCGTTGTGCAGCAGAGCCTCGGTGGCTCAGGATCTGATGGACTTCGTATTCTTCCTCTGATCCGATCAGATCAGGCAGTGGTCTAGGGAAATTTGTTCCGTGTTCGGCGGTTTCTCTATATGGGGAGAGTAGGGCAGCGTGGAACACATCATGAATCCGCCAAGTGGGGGGCAGTTTCAGTCGATACGTGATGGGGGACAGCACTTGTGTGATCTCAAAGGGTCCTTCTCTTTTGGGTGCGAGTTTTCTGGTGGGGTACCAAAGGTGGAGGTTCTTGTTGTCGAGCCAGACTTTATCTCCCACCTTCCATGGGGAGAACTTACTGACTACTTGTTGTTTCATAATGGTTCTGGCCTAGTCGTGAGCTGTCAGGGCATCCTTGCGACCTTGTTCGAGCAGTGAGAGGCGGTTGGTAAGGGCGGGGACGAAGGTTTTCCCTAATGATGGGAAAGATCGAGGTTCATAGCCTAAGATCAGACGGAACGGGGATTGTTTAGTGACCAAGTGGACAGCAGAGTTATGATGGAACTCAGCCCAGGGTATGATGGTTGCCCAGGAGGAGGGCTGTCCATCGCAGAAGATGTGCAAATACGTTTCCAGCTCTTGATTGACCCGTTCCGTTTGTTCATCGGTCTGGGGATGGTAAGCTGTGGAGAGTTTGATGTCATAGTGTAGGAGTCTCGCCAGTTCCTTCAAGAAGGCGGATGCGAATTGAGGTCCCCTGTCGGAGATGACCGAGTATTGTAGACCGTATCGGGGGAATACCTGTTGGAAGAAGAGCTTGGCTACCCCTTCGGCCGAGATGTTGGTAGAGCAAGGGATGAAAATTCCCCCTTCGTTAGTCCATGGTCGACCACGACCAAAATGGCAGTATTGCCCTCAGATTCAGGTAGGTCAGTGATCAGGTCGGTGGAGATATGTTGGAATGGGCGTGTGACTGACGATGGTATCGGTTGTAATGGAGGTACAGTGGGGTGGGTGTTTGACTTATGTTGTTGGCAGGTGTCGCATCCAAGGACAAATCTGCGGACGAAGGTATGCATACCTGGCCACCAATAGTCTCTGGCCAGGGCAGTTTGTGTGCAGGTGATTCTGTCGTGTCCCCCGATTGGGGAATTGTGTATGGATGCGATGAGGTTGTGGCGAGATGACTCCGGGATGTACAATCGGTTCTGGAAATAGAGGTGGCCCTCCGTGTACTGCCAGTTGGCGAGGGAGGAACGAGTGAATGGGGATTTCTTAGTATCTAACATGGCAAGGGCGGAGAGGACGAATGGGTCTTGGGGAGTGGAATTGCGAATGTGGCGAGTGTTACAGACATCGTTTCCACTAACCTAATGAAAGGCTACACGAGCCTACATTCACTACGGAAACCATTACCAAGTCCTAACAAAGACCCCGAACACCCATTAGATTCTCCCAGAGACCTCAGACAGTCAGGCACGTGACATAGGAGCATAGGACATAGCCACAGCTGACATCGAGCACGTCATCGGATGACATAATACTCACACGCACGGCCGCTACATGCTAAACAAAGTATCAAGGACCCCTGGCACCAAGTGACTAAGCGCATAGCATCGGTCATTGATGCAACCCAACGCGCGACTAATGCCATTGGTCGCCACACACAGCCATTGCCTCACCGATCACACGTGTACATGCTAACAATAGCATCAGCCAATAGCATATCCAGCGCACGCCTCATGTTCGCCTCATGGTAAACACATGTCCTGAGAGACTAACGCCATTGGTCAGAAGTCATAGCCTTCTTTGCCTCATGTCATGAGGGAGTAATGCCATTGGACGATAAGGAGCCTCATGGAGAACACGAGGCATCCCGGTTTGGAAAGGGACCAAACATGTACATACAGTAGTAGTAGTATATAAGGGCGACCCGGATGGGCTCACTCCCCATTCTTGTCCTCTTGGAGTTCACCCACTCTCACTACGAGATTGGTCCTATAGTCCACTAGCCAATAAGAATCACTTGTTCCCCTATCCAAAGTCCCTCTAGCGAAAGCTATTAGGGATAACGTAGACGTCCATCTCTTGAGTGAGCTTGGCCGTTTCAGCGAGCTAGGGACTGGTCTAGGGCGCGAACGAGGTGATGTTCGGGTAGGATGCTGGTTTCCCGATTATCATCTGTGGTGTTGACATAGTCCTTTCGTGAGAGTGTGTCGGCTGGGGCGAGCTGAGTTCCCGGTTTTACACACCACACGATGTCGAAATCTTGGAGGAAGATACTCCAGCGTGCTTGTCGTCTCGAGAGGTTGCGAGGGTCTCGGATGTAGGATAGATTTTTATGATCGGTGATTACAGTCACTGGGTGGTTCGTGCCTCGTAGGAAATGTCGCCACTCGTCCAGGGCTGAGATGACTGCCAGCAATTCTCTGTCGTAGATATCGTAGTTTCGTTCCGCTGACCCTAGGGTCTTAGAGAGGTACGCGCAGGGATGAAGGTCTCTATTGGAGTCTGCTTGCATCAGGACGGCGCCAATGGCGACTAGGGAGGCATCCGTCATGAGGGTGAAGGGTTGGGTTACGTCGGGGATGCGAATGACAGGGGCGGAGGCGAAGATTTCCTTGAGCTGGGAGAAGGCGATTTCTTGGGGTCCTTTCCATTCCCAGGGAAAGTTCTTTCGGGTGAGAGCAGTGAGAGGTGCGACGCGGTGTGAGTAGTTGGGGATGAATTTCCGGTAGAAGTTGCAAAAGCCTAGGAAAGAGCGAACTCCTTTGACTGAGGTTGGGGGTTTCCAGTCTCTGATGGCGGAGAGCTTGACTGGGTCCATGGCAATTCGTCCTTCCCTGATAATCATGCCGAGGAAGTCCATTTTGGTTACGTCAAAAAGGCACTTGGCAAGTTTGAGCAAGAGCTTGAGTTCCCAAAGGCGTTGGAGTACTCGTCGAGTTCGGTCGTGGTGGAGTTGTAGTTCTGGAGAGTGAATGCTGATGTCATCCATGTAGATCTTGAGCCATCGTTCGGCAATCATGTCTGCAAAGGAGTAGTTCATGAAGGCCTGGAATGTGGCGGGTCCATTGCAAAATCCAAAAAACATTACGGTGGGTTCATAGAGGCCAAGGGGGGTGATGAAGGCACCTTTCCACTGGTCCTCCTCCTTGATTCGGATGTTGTTGTATCCCCATCGGATGTCAAATTTCGTGAAGTATTTGGAATCCTTCATGTCGTTTATGAGATCAGGTATTAGGGGTAGCAGATAGGCGTTGCGAATGGTGAAGCTGTTAAGGTATCGATAGTCCTGACAAGGTCGCAGCTTTCCGTCCTTCTTAGGTACTGTTACAGGCGCTTACTTAAGCGATTACATCAGCATTCATCTTATCAGATAAACACGATCAACGGTCTGGAACTGGGCTAATGTCCTGGGACGACGTTAAACTCACCAACAAGGTTAGCTAGCCTAATCAACCATTAGTCTCACGTCAAGCATTAAACAACCCTCACGACGCTCTAAGGAGACTATGCTACCTTAGCCGCTAAACACTAATAACCCGTGGCAGCGCCACGATACGATAACCCTATGCCCTATGCCTAGACCCATGCCTCACGACCACCACGTGTTAGTCTGGACTATGATGTCATGCCTCATGGCTGCCTCGTGCATCAAGGGCTAGACCCTTATCTCCTTATCTATGATGTCATAGATAACGCACAGCCTAGACGGCCTCGTGCCATGCCTCATGCACACAGCCTTGGCCTCACCGATCACACGTGTTACACCTCATGCCTTACGACCTTTACGCCATTGGCTGGAAGCCACAGCCTTCCCGCCTCATGTTACGAGATAGATATGCTATTGGACGATAAGCTGCCTCATGTAGAACACGAGGCATCCCTGTATGGTAGTAGACCAAACATGTACATACAGGTAGAGTAGTATATAAAGGCCCAGAGCCGCTCCGAGAACCCTCAGTCTGGTTCTCTTGGAGATTCCCCCTCAGCTCTCCTCTAGCCCCTAGCTCCTAGTAAGTCCCTAGTGCAGCAACCTAAGGCTTGACGCTTAGGGTTGTTTCATTAGAACCAGACTACTAGCATTTCTTACCTTGCTGCCTCAAGTAAGGGACTAACGAACTATTACGACATCAAGAGGAGGTACTAACTCACTGATCGCTTGGTTACCGATTAGTGGACCTCAGCGCCCGCAACTCACGCCCCACCGCATCGAGCTCCACAGTAGTCAATACTGTAGCCACTCTCTGGGCGCCTAGGCCCATAAACCTAGCGGAAGCAGAGAGGACCAGGGAGAGGATAAGGCAGTGGAGGCAAGAGGTAGAACAAGCAAACCCTACCTTAGTTGAGAACGGAGCAGCAGCCGCGGTAGAAGACCTCTACCACCCGAGAACCCCGGAACGCGCATCGCCACCGGCAGAAAGCCCGGCTACGTGATTTTTAAGGCTTCTAGAGCAGGAACTAGGAGCGTCAGACTTTGGTGGACCTGGATCAGAAAGATCTGGAGTAGAATTCGCAGACGAGCAGATAGCCCACGCCCTCCGCTACGGATATCCTGGCCGAGACGGCTCACTGGTAGAGTCAGACGTCGAGCCGATTACAGAACCGGAGAGCGACCCCCAGCTATCCGATTACTCCACCCGGAACCCTTCACCACCACCCATGCAACCGGAAGGG
Organism: Neotropicomus parvogracilis; assembly: GCA_038088955.1. Classification (NCBI taxonomy): domain Eukaryota; kingdom Fungi; phylum Basidiomycota; class Agaricomycetes; order Boletales; family Boletaceae; genus Neotropicomus; species Neotropicomus parvogracilis. The sequence goes on from JBBPJX010000262.1 coordinate 10,128, forward strand.
AAGAAAAGAAAGAGAGGTCAGGACAACGGTCCACAAAGAAGAGTTAGACAAGCAGTCGACGCCGAGGACTGGACAGAGTGGACAGATGGGCAAGACTTAGGCTCGCTAGTACTCAGACCGCGAGTATCACTACAGAGACCAAAGCGGTACCAGAGCAGATAGAGCTCTTAGAAATCAGTTTCTTTTACGCAGACGATACTTTGAAAGTAACCGCCTCCTTCGATAAGAAGGGAAGAATAACCCACCACGCCGCTACGCTACAGACCCCCAGACCCAGTTCCGAAACAAACGAAAAGAAGAGAGCCATCTGGGCTAATGAGCTCTACGCTAACTAAGGTCCTAGTGATTCTATCCACGCTAATCCTACTATTAAGCATCATCGCAGCAGTTCTCATCTACGCGCTCGCACGGTTGGATAAGCCAACCTTCCTCACTTATCAGGGATTTAAGGAACGAGCAAGCATCGGAGTGGTTTCTCCGACAAAGGTCAGCGCAAAGGTCTCAGAACAGGCAGACGCCTACTGGGAGTTCCACCACACCTGGTCAGCACAGGACTACGACAACAACTGGGCAGAACAGGAACCCATTTCCCACGGTTGGGGCAACCCCGAGCAGGACAACGCGGTTGTCGAGATCATCCCTATCCCCAACCCCGCTCACGAAGAAGCAGCAGCAGCGCAAGACATCGCTGGAGCTTGGGAGACCGATACAGAGGCCTAGGGTACAGAACCCAGAACAAGCGCAGGCGCACGCTGACACGATACGACTAAGAGAACAAGAAAAGCTATACGACAAGGATTCAGCGCAGGCACGGATACAGAAAAGGGTTAGAAAACTGAAAAAGGAAGTAACGTACCGGGTCAAACAGAGAAAGTAAACTATGGCGACCGCACAAGCAATGGCGGTGCTGACGAATGCGTCGGCAGATATGGATGATAGGTTTGCAGCCATAGGGACACTATTTACGCTACAAGCAACCGAGTTTCAACAACTCATAGGACACCTTGCGAACTCCAATGCACAGCTAAATCAGATCATGGCGGCAGTCACGCAATTACAGCTGGTACAAGGTACACAAGCAGCTGCACCGGCCATAGGAGGGAGTTCAAGAAAGGTAGAAGTATTCGCCGATCCAGGAGAATATGCCGGCGAACGATACAAGTTCGAGGAATGGTGGGCCAAAATGAAAGCATGGCTCCAAGTAAATGCAGTTACCATTCCACATCAATCATACGAAGCAGTAGTCGCAGTACTATCCCGACTCAAAGGAAAGAAGGCAGGAACTTTCGCACAAGTCCGCCTTACGAAAGGAAACACATACTCATGGGCCACGTTGGTACAAGAAATGGAAGGATTGTTCCAACCAACCAACGAGAAAGATTATAACACGAGCAAGATTGAGTCGCTCGTGCAAGGAAAGATGAAGATAGAAGACTTCGTGGTAGAATGGCAGGTGTTGCAGGAGAGAGCTAAGCTCGATGATTCCCATGCCATAAGACTACTCAAGAAGAATGTCAATATCAAAATCATCAATCAGATATTCCGCGAGGGTAAATGAAGGACCGACACTGATGACTACCTGGCAGAGATAGTCAGGGTAGGGAATGCCCAGGAGGCTTTGGACTTCATCAGAGGCAATACAAGAACCCGAGAGGAGCAGAACGTAAATGCGGCCCAAGGCAAGAAGCCTAGTACAAGAAGTACAATGAAGTGTTTCAACTGTGGAGGAAACCACAGAGTAGCTGAATGCAGCAAACCAAAGAACAAGTGTACCGAATGTGGATGGATGGGCAACCGCCACAAGTACACATGTAAACGAAAGAAGGCTCGAGGAGCAACGTCCTGGGATGACGATAAAAGCACCCAAAGTGACTCTGACAATGATAGAGGCAGAGCACAACACGACACCTCGAAAGGACTAGTCGTCGCAGACAGACTACGAGGTATGAACTTCGACCAAGCAATGGCATGGTTCGAAAAGGAAAAGATGAAATGAGGTAAGAAAACCTCACAGCAGGAAAACTGACCACCTCCTCATATGAAGAATCTGGGTATGTGAGGAGTACGAACTGATACCATGCACTCGCTGTCGAGGAGTCGCTAGCCGACGAATCGATAGATAATTATTCAAATTCGCCGACAGGAGCGTCTCCTACGGAGCGCGGCGGGGGCGTTACACCCGTGCTTAATTCTCCTAAACCCAACCACCTTATGAAAGACAAAACCCCAGATCGAATTTTATGTCGAGCTATGACGCTCAAGAATGAAATCCTAATGAAAGTACGAGTATCTCCTGATGTCAAAACTGACCACTTTGTAAAGGTCGATGCACTCCTTCATTCTGGAGCAAACTCCATATTCGTTGATTGAAAATGGGCAAACAAGGCTAAGTTGAAACTTACGCCACTAATGACAGAGATACCAGTATACAACATTGATGGGACCAAGAACAAAGCCAGTAGCATAACGCACACAGCGGAGATGATAATTGACTACCGAGGACACAGAGAAAGAGTTATTGCCGAAGTAACGGACCTAGGCGAAAACCAACTAGTACTTGGGTATGTATGGCTAAAACAGCACAACCCAGAGATCGACTGGACTACAGGGACAGTCCACATGTCAAGATGCCCACGACACTGCTATGAATTGCAGGAACGATCAGTCTATGTACGACTAATCGAGAAAGAAGAGCAAGACTCTTTACTCCGCATTCGACGAGTCATTCGAGAACTCGAACGAAAAGAGGAAGCCAAGAATAAAGATAAACCCGCACCAAAGGTAGAAGACTTAGTGCCGGAATGCTATAAAGAATTCTACCCGGTCTTCTCGAAGAAGGAATCTGAAAGAATGCCAGAAAGGAAACCCTGGGATCATGGTATTGAGCTCAAAGAGAGTTTCAAACCCCGAAAAGGACACATCATACCACTTTCCATAACAGAGAAAGAGGAAGTACGTGCCTTTATCGAGGACCAATCTGCAAAAGGGTATATACGACCAACGAAGTCACCACAAACATCCCCAGTGTTTTTCGTATCAAAGAAAGATGGACGAAAACGGATGGTACAAGACTATCGATATTTGAACGAACATACAGTTAAGAATAACTACCCCCTACCCTTGATATCGCAACTGGTCGATAATCTGAAAGGATCCAAGTGGTTTACGAAGATAGACCTACGATGGGGATACAATAATGTTCGGATCAAAGAAGGAGACGAATGGAAAGCAGCCTTTGTCTGCTATCTCGGCTCATATGAACCAGTGGTAATGTACTTCGGGTTATGCAACTCACCAGCTACATTTCAGAAAATGATGAACGACATCTTCGCCGACATGCCGGAATGTGTAGTTGTCTATATCGATGATATTATGATATTCACGAAAACCGAGTCATTAGAAGACCACAAACGAATAGTCAAAGAGGTACTCAAGCGATTACGAAATAATGACCTCTTCGCAAAAGCCGAAAAGTCATTCTTTCATACGAAAGAAATCGAATTTCTAGGAATGATCGTATCACGAGAAGGAGTATCCATGGACCAAGAAAAGGTTAAAGCCATAATAAACTGGCCAGCACCTCACAATGTAAAAGGAGTACGAAGTTTCTTGGGACTCGCCAACTTTTATCGAAGGTTCATCAAGGACTACGCGCAAGTCGCCCGCCCCATGAATGATCTACTAAAGAAAGATGTACCCTTCGAATGGAAAGAATCACAACAGAATGCGTTTGATACGCTCAAGAAACATTTCACGGAAGCACCAATACTTGTCTACCCTGATGACGAATCAGTCTACTGGTTAGAAACAGATGCATCAGATTATGCAACTGGCACAGTACTCTCTATAGAAAAGGATGGCAAATGGCATCCCATCGCCTTTAGCTCGCACAGCATGACACCGCAAGAACGGAACTACCCCATAGCTGACAAAGAGATGCTGAGCATTATACGGGCATTAGAACAATGGCGCCACTACCTAGAAGGAACAATGGCGCCACTACCTAGAAGGAACAAAGCATAGGTTCGAAATATGGAACGACCATGCTAATCTCCAGTACTTTATGAAAGGACAGGACCTTAATCGACGACAGGCTCGATGGCAACAATGGTTGACCAGATTCGACTACCTATTCGTCTATAAACCTGGAGCTACCTACGGTAAAGCAGATGCACTCTCCAGAAGAGAAGATCATGCCGTAGGGATAGAAGACGACAATAAAGGAATTGTCATGATCCTGCCGGAACGGATACGAACCCTAAAAACTGGATTTCCAGAGGTTGCAATCCGCGATGAAGGCGAACAAACACTAGAAAATATCAAAAACATCACCCAAAGAATGAAAGAATCAGAGATTCTTGAAGTAACGAATAAATACCAATGCACCATTGAAGAAGGATTAATAGTCAAAGACCAAAGGGTCTATGTTCCACAGACGCCCGATGAGGACCTACGTTTAAAGGTCGTGGAAATGCATCATGACTATCCTGTTGCCGGACACCCCGGATATGAGAAGACAATGGAACTTCTAGGAAGAACATATTGGTGGCCGATGATGGCCAAATTCGTTAAAGACTACGTCACTCGATGTGATCGATGTGCTAGGATGAAAGGAAGTAACCTACAGACGCAGGGTCTCCTACAGCCATTAGAAGTCCCGGACGGCCCATGGGAACACATATCCGCAGATTTCACAACCGACTTACCTCTTTCCCGAGGCCATGACTCAATACTGGTAGTAGTGGATAGATTCTCGAAGGAAGTAGAACTCATCCCATGCAACAAGAACGTAACCTCGATGGATACAGCAAGACTGTACCTCGACCATGTCTGGAAGCATCATGGACTTCCTAAATCGATTGTTTCAGATCGAGGACCGCAGTTTGCATCGCAAGTAATGCAGGACTTATGCAAGCAACTCCGGATTACGCCTCGACTGTCTACAAGTTATCATCCGCAGACGGACGGACAGACGGAACGCATGAACAGAGATGTGCAGCAGTACCTGAGGATGTTCTGCGCTGAGCAGCAGGATAAATGGACTGACTGGCTTGCCATCGCACAATTCTCTTACAATGCCAAGATGCAGGCATCTACGAAGAAAACCCCTTTCGAAGTAACTCGGACGTATCAGCCACGAATGGGCATTGAAGCTAGACCAGTGAAAGCACCGGCTGCCACTGAGTTTGCTGAACGTATGAGCAAAATACTCGAAGAGACGCGATCCAATATCGTTGCAGCGCAACAGCGTATGAAGGAACAAGCAGACAAGCACCGCCGGGCTAGTCCTGGATATGATGTAGGTGATAAAGTCTGGCTTTCTACAGAGAACCTTCATTTGACACGCGCCTCGCGCAAATTGACGGAACGATGGATTGGACCGTATGAGATCACGGAATTGATCGGACCTAACGCCGTTCGATTACGGCTACCCCGCTCTATGAGGATCCACGATGTTGTCAACATTTCCCGGATCAAGCCATATAAGGAAAGGCTGCCTGGACAGCCAGTGGTTGAACCTGGACCGGTTGTTGTCACGGAGGATCGTGAGCCGGAATATGAGGTCGAACGCATCATTGACTCCCGAATGAAGGGCAAGACGTTGGAATACCTGGTCCACTGGAAGGGCTACTCTGATGAGGATCGTACTTGGGAACCTGCTAGTCATGTGACCAACGCCCCGGACGCCGTACGACTATTCCATCAACTTAATCCATCCGCCCCTCGGAAGTTACGAGGTCTCGATTATGATGACTTCATGAATGCTTTTCGGTATGAATCGCCTGCTTTGCGCCTTCCACAGTCTATGACGCCCTTTGATCGCCTGGAAGTCGATCCTTAGCAGGGGGGTAATGTTACAGGCGCTTACTTAAGCGATTACATCAGCATTCATCTTATCAGATAAACACGATCAACGGTCTAGAACCGGGCTAACGTCCTGGGACGACGTTAAACTCACCAGCAAGGTTAGCTAGCCTAATCGACCATTAGTCTCGCGTCAAGCATTAAACAACCCTCACGACGCTCTAAGGAGACTACGCTACCTTAGCCGCTAACACTAATAACCCGTGGCAGCGCCACGATACGATAACCCTATGCCCTATGCCTAGACCATGCCTCACGACCACCACGTGTTAGTCTGGACTATGACGTCATGCCTCATGGCTGCCTCGTGCATCAAGGGCTAGACCCTTATCTCCTTATCTATGATGTCATAGATAATGCACAGCCTAGACGGCCTCGTGCACACAGCCTTGGCCTCACCGATCACATGTGTTATGCCTCATGCCTAATGCTCTTTATGCCATTGGTTGGAAGCCACAGCCTTCCCGCCTCATGTTATGAGATAGATATGCTATTGGACGATAAGCTGCCTCATGTATGTAGAACATGAGGCATCCCTGTATGGTAGTAGACCAAACATGTACATACAGGTAGAGTAGTATATAAAGGCCCAGTGCCGCTCTGAGAACCGCCAGTCTGGTTCTCTTGGAGATTTCCCCTCAGCTCTTTCCTCTAGCCCCTAGCTCCTAGTAAGTCCCTAGTGCAGCAACCTAAGGCTCGACGCTTAGGGTTGTTTCAGTGTCTGTCACATTATAAATCGGACATTCACCCCAAGATTAGTCATGATCCTGATACATATTTGTATACAAAGTCTAACTTTTTACCAAATGTAAGAAATCCACATATACGCCAACATATTTGGCATTTGTTGTCGCATCTGCATGAGTGCTGTACTTAGTGGCCCGCTCAGTGGCCCACTCAAGAGTGAGAGTGGGAATCATCCAATATCATAAGCGACTGCGATTTGTAAAACAAGGTTGTTGTACTGGTAACTAGACGTCTTGTAAATGCACAGGACAGTAGGTATAAGGTGCTGTAACATCATTGTACTGGTAACTAGGGAATTGTTGAGACCATTCACTATATATATGGTAGATCCCAACTTACTGGGACCACTCACATCCTCCAACCATGGTCCTATGTTTTTGCTCCACATGTGGTGTTGATGGAAAGATAGTCACCAAAAACGAGAAATGAAACCATGCGTGCGACGACAATGCCAATATTATTATTTCTTCCAGTCCTGCCGCACAGAGAGATGTACGAACTCGATTTACACTCCCATGGTAGCTCGCTAACTCCTGGTAGCCATCAGAGAAGGAATTGGAACAAGAGATATTTAAGCTGACCTTGGAGGATGAGCCTGCAACAGATGTGAGTGGTGAAGATTTCATGTGTATAGGCAGAAAATAACCATCTATAGTCTCTAGTGGCTGAAGTAGCAGATGGGATTGCAAATATATCCTTAGATAAATCTGCTCAACAACACACCTTTATCCTGCCATCCAACGATGCTGTGGCTACAGTTGTGGGAGACAAGTTCACCATACTTGCCCTTATCGATCACGAATTATACACAAGGGCCCAAGAGGTTTTCAAACTGATTGAGGGATTGGATACGCAAGGTGTACAGGAAATCACTCTGCAAACGTTGCGGGATGAGGAAAAATGGTTACACAACAGGCTGCAAATGATCACCTACTTTGACACCAGTGGAGACAACACTAGCAATATGCTTCGCATAGAAGTAGCCAATAAATTGCACCAGATGCTCACTGCTGTGACCAGTCTCACGAAGGTCTTGGGAACAAGAAGCCCAGAGGACGTTCAACAGATGGGAAATGCATCCCAAATCGTGGATACTCGTGAGTGTATTCATATTGGAAATGATCAATTTACGAGTGCAATGGCAGGCCAAAAGACTTACCAAAGTTTTTGCAATGCCAACCCTCTCATCCTGATGCCCATGCTCATTACCGTTATCCTGAGTGTTTTTTGCCATGTAACAAGGCCTTGGTGCAATGCAGTGCTGTGCCTCTTATGTAGGCCTTTTGATGACCCATGTCTGGTTGGAAGAAAATGAAATTGAGAACCAGTTACCAAAGGACATACATACCATCCACAAAAAATTTGATCTCGAACCTTCGACTCACATGTATGCAACGTGCGTCAGATGCTCACACACATATGCACCACTCGGACAGGCTGGGCAGCCATCATATCCTGAGCGCTGCACTTTCCAAAGATATCGCAGCAGCAAGCCATGTGGACAGCTTTTGGTGAAATCAGCGAAAGAGGATGGGAAGGTAGTCAAGAAACCTATCAAACCTTTTGTCGTGCAGGACTTCCGAGAGTTCCTGGCCACCTTGCTCAGTCATCCTGGGATGGAAGAGACCATAGAGCAGGGAACACTCCTAAACGAGAAACATCAACTATAGGACATCAAGGATGGGACAGCTATTACCAAGATTTTGGGGCCTGACAGAAGGCCGTTTATGGATGGGCTAAAGAGAAGTGATCTGAGGTTGGCCTGGAGCCTGTCTGTCGACTGGTTTAACCCCCAAGGGAACAAGATTGCTGGGAAAAAAAAATCAGTTGGTTCAATCATGATGACACTACTCAACCTGCCACCCAGCCTCTGTTACAAACCTGAAAACATCTATGTCGTTGGTATAATTCCCGGTCCGAGAGAACCTTCTGTCAATGAAATAAACCATTACCTCTGTCCACTCGTTGACTTCTTTCTGCCAGCCTGGCAATATGGTATCTGGCTCATCCAAACTGCAGCACATCTAGCTGGTTGATTGATATGATCTGTGATCGCCCTCATGATCAATGACTTACCTGCCATGCGAAAAGTTGGCGGCTTTGTTGGTCCCACAGCATGGCATCTTTGTTATTTGTGCTGGTTGCAGAAGTCGGAGATCAGCAATTTCAACTGTGCGAGTTGGAGGCGCTGCACTTACGAGGAGCATCTAGATGCTGCCACACGTTGGAGAGATGCAGGAAAACAGACAGTGCAGGATGAACTCTTGAAACAGACAGGCGTACGATGGTCTGAGCTCCTTTGCTTGCCATACTGGGACCCAACCCGCTTTTTGGTTATCGACGGAATGCATAACCTTTTCCTCAGCCTTACCCAGTTCCACTTTAGAGATCTCATTGTCATCGATAAGCAAGTGAACCAGGCAGCAGAGGAACCCATACTGGTGACCAAGATTTCTGTCAAAGAGCTAGAAAGGGGCTGACTTGCTTTCCAAAGTGCAAAACTGGCAGCATTAGGCCGATTGCACTCAGACATCTTACACAAGTTGGTTGAAGAGAATAGTGTATTGGATCAGCTAGATTTGTCCAGGTCTTCCAGAAAGAAGACTATCAAAAAAATGATGATCCAGGCTTTAATGGTAAGTGTTACTGCTTACACCGTGCAGCTTCATTGACCTTGACTATTGAAAGGCGATTCCAATGGAGCAAAACAACCAAATGGAGATTGACCAGACTGAGAATGTTCAAGTTGAATTGTTGGGTGATGATTTTGTCGCTGAGTGTGCAGTGAACACTCATGAACATGCCAACCTGAAAATGAGGTCTTTTGAGACATTGACGAAAAAAGAAATAGATCAGATTCAAGAACACCTCCATACCATTGTAAGGCCAACTTGGCATCAAGGACCACCAATGAATCTGGGTGAAGCTGAACACGGCAAACTGAAGGCAGAACAGTGGCGATCTGGTATCGAATTTGACTTGCCAGTCACACTGTACAAACTGTGGGGAAGAGGGGGCAGGAATGAGCAGGACAATCGAAGACACAAACTAGCACATACCACCATGCTTCTGGCAATGGCCATCCGGTGGGGAACTTCATATGTCACTTCTGAGCATCATGCACACCAGTACCAGAAGTATATCATGGCATACCTTTCCTCTGTCAAGGAGATTTTCCCGGAGCTCAATTGGAGGCCAAATCATCATGCCTCACTGCATATTGATGAATTCCTTAGGAGGTATGGCCCCATGCACGGATGGTGGATGTTTCCGTTCAAATGAGTTATCGGGACTTTACAAAAAATGAAAACAAACAACAGGCCTGGTCAGTTCTCCTGGCCAGGACTTCATGCACAAATTAC
>JBBPJX010000263.1:0-20093 GCA_038088955.1 Neotropicomus parvogracilis
GATGCTGTGGTGGGCAACGAACGATTGCCGACGATAGAGGATCGGGCTCTGTTACCCTTGATAGACGCCATTTTCCGGGAGACCTTCAGATATAGCCCTGTCCTTCCTTTAGGTGAGTGATTCCGTCCCTCGAAGATTTCGTGCAGCCGATCCTTTTGAATGACAGCGCTTCCTCATGCCGCCGTGGACGACGACGTTTATGATGGATATCATATTCCAAAAGGTAAGTTATACGAAATTTCGCTGTCTAGCTGAGCGATCGTTGACATGCTTTCAGGTTCCATTGTCTTGGCAAATGTTTGGTTCGTCTCGACCTTTCTCACTAGAGATTCCATTGACATTGACCTCTTCTGTCAGGGCGATGGCGCACGACGAATCCAAGTATCCTGACCCGCACCTATTCCTACCTGAGCGATTCCTCGAGGACGATGGTTCGCTCAAGCCCAACGACACGGAACACATCGCGTTCGGGTTTGGTCGACGCATCTGTGCCGGTCGTCACTTTGTAGACTCGTCCGTTTGGATGATCATCGCCAAGGTATTGGCAGTGTTCAAGATACTGAACCCCATCGACGAGAACGGAGTGGAGATACCGGTGAAACCGAAATTTTCAAACGGGCTTGCAGTGTAAGTTATGCACGACGACAACGACGGCCGATCCTGACCGACTCTTTTTCTTTTTCTTTCCAGGCAACCTCTTCCGTTCGACTGCAGGATCGTTCCTAGGTTTCCGGGGCTGGACGCCGAGAAGCTAGAGCAGTTGATCGCTGCTAGCACCATTTGACGACGTTTCTCATGACCTTTTACGATTGTTTGACGAGACGAGCGCACGGTTACGGTGGTGTCGTTTTTTCGACTCGTTCCTCCCGAGTGGGGATCTTCTGGAAAGACACGAGGCGTGTATGTAGAATATCAATATCTTGGGTGCTTGGGATGTAGGCTATGATGCACATCTTCCGTACGCGATCGAATTGGAGTCTGTATTATCTACGCCCTACGGTTGGCTGCCATGTTCGTGTTACCGGTGTTGGTTGCATGTACCTAAGCAGTCACGCTGGAAGAATGCGACGCCAATTAAAAGTCTCTGGAGTTTCCTTTGTATGGCCTTTCTGGCGGTAGGCTTGTTGGAATTTCTGATGTAATTGTGCTATCCAAGTGTCTCCCAGATAGTATGTGATGATGGTCTCGATGAACTGGCGATAGTCTGTCTGCATATAGTGTTTCGCCTCCGGGTCCAAGGTGAGGAACCACATTTCGGCGGCGGATCCATCTTCGAATCTTTGTGCAGCCCAAAAGGCTATTGCTCGCGGTAGATCTCCGAGTCGCGCCATATTTTGGAGTTTGGAAAAGTATAGCATCGCTGTCTCGGAATCACCGTCCCAAGATGGGATGTCAGATATCTCCAGCTGTCTTGATCGTAGGGACGTTCCATTCATAAGCTGCGTCTGTTGCTGGATGACTGGTTCTTCGTGTGTTGGAGGTAGGCCGTTGCTTATCTTTCGGGTCCGTTTTTCGACTACAGCGTTCATCGTCCGAGCTCCCTGAATCGTCGGGATCTGGATCAGGAGTGATGAATCTGTCCCAACTCCTGTTCCTCCCTGTTCCTTTTCGCCTCGAAGCGACCTCCTTAGTTAGGAATTCTCGAGATTCGTGGGTGGAGGAAGGTTCCACAGATCTCGGCTGAGAAGTGATAGTCACCCCCCGTTCCGTAACTACTGCCATGTAGGGAGGTGCGTCCCTCACGAACGGTCGGTGTGACGGTTCTTCCCATCGCACAATTCTCGCTGTTGTCTCCATTTGGGAGTCGTATTCTAGAGGTATGAAGGAATGAGGTTGACCTCTATATGAAGCTGATCCGTAGAGAGCGTCTTCTCCGTGTACGGGGGTCGGTAACTGTGGGGGAGATATAACGGGCGACAATGTTGGACCCGTGAAGCGCCTACTGAACGCACGAGACGGAGTTTGTTGAGGTAGAGGGGTCGGAGGTCTCCATGGTTCGAGGACGGGGGAATCCATGAAGAGCCGAGAAGGTCCCGGGAGAGCAAGGTTTCCTTCTGGCGGAATCGACGGCGCTCGTCTAATCACGCAGCCGGTCGAATCGTAGCTGATGACCATCGGTTCTACTTCGAGTCTTCGCTGGGGAAATGCTGATGCCAGACTCTCAGGTCCATGCCAGACCTCCTTGAAACTTCTCCCCCTCTCAATTCTTCCCCACGGTCTGCTATCCAACGTATCCAGCATGTAAGGTTTCGCTGCAAATGCGTCCATTATTTGCTGCCCATGCGACACTTCGGGGTGTTTCGGGGCGTAGAACTCAGAGTTGGTTATGGCGGGGGAGCTTACTTCTTCACCCTGGTATTGTTCATATTTCCGTATGATGGCTGGGACTCGAAGTAGTCGCGCCGTGAGCATTTTCCACGCCATGTCGATCGTGTCGAGAGAAGCAGCTCCGGATAAGGCCCGTCGCGTCAGATCATTGGGGTCTATGAGGAAAGCGTGGTTACGAGTCGCAGAAGCCCTCCCTAGCATTTCGAGAAATTCCTGTAAGCGCTCCACGCAGAGCCATAGCTCCGCTGCGAACGTCTTCTTCAAACGGAAACGGACTTGCTCCGATTCTAGTTCGCGTCCCCCCACGATTCCTCGATCCTCTATGAGTGTTCGCGCTAAATCCTTCTTGTCCGAGTACAGCCGTATGCCCAATTGCAAAGCGTGAGTGTCGTCCGTGCCTTCGTAGTAAGCAGCCGTCAGCTCTTGTAGCCGGGATAGAGATTTTCCTTCCATCGAGGATAGCTGCGCTGCTACGATAACTTCGCTAACGGTGGTCAGAGTGTCTTGTGAGTCGTCTTGGAACTGGAAAGTGACAAAGTGGCCGGGGGTGATTGCTGGAGATTGGGGGTGGCTAGTCTGACCACACAGGGCATTCTTGCTGAGCGAGCTTCCTGGGATTGGTGGTGGTGGTTTCCCTAGACCTGAGAGCGAGGGTTTGTGCAAAACCTAGAAAGAAAAGAAAAGCCGAGCCCAGATTGAAGCCGTCCAGATTCGTCCACCCTTGTAGCGGCTTCGAGACGGCAACATAGTCTGAATTGAGCCTCTCGAGGATCTCGAGAAATGAATCGAGACTTGGAGGAAACTCCTATTCCGGTTTCGAGTGTTTGGACTACTTCGAGTTGGACGGTCGCTCGAGCGCTGCTAGAGGATCCGTACAACGCGGGGTGATGGTCTCGAACGCTGCGAAAGGTGGAAGTTCCAAGTGTAAACAATCGCGATTGATTACTTACGTCGAAAAACTTACATGCGGTGCGGCGCCCGATTGGCCGAGGCGAGGCGCGGCGGCACGTGGGGTTCCTCCCCTGCCGTTTAGCAATATCACACAGTTGCGCGAACTTGTGTGCGAGGTAGAGGGCGCCCGGGCTGTCAATCCTGCTGGTGCGCCCGTCAGGCGCTGCTCTCCGAAGATCGGGGCTGAGCGTCGAGTGACTGCAGTACGCACCTGGGCAGGCAAGGGGAACGGAATGGGCCGCGGTTTCGAGCGGCGAGCGTCCAACCACGACAAGGACGGCAGAATGTGCTGAGGAAGAACCTGTCGATTCTATCAGAAATTGCCTCGCGAACTAAAAAAGGCTGGAGAAACTGAAGAGAGGGATACGCTCGACTCCCCGGCTTACACACCACGACCCTCCAGATTTACATTAGGCGATACGACTTGTTCTAGCCTCCGACTAAAAGGACGCGATCGATGGTGCTGACGAAGGCGTGAGAGAGACGAAGTGGACATGCTGAAGAGGGTGTCGAGGTGGATTTTTATGACCCAGCTGACGTATCCCAACTTCGGCATCGTGATTCACTCCCTTGTGGACGTAGGAACTCGAAAGGTCACCTATATAGTCGAGATAATTTTATGAGACCAGAGCGCGCGAGTCTCTGCCACGCTTGTTTGAGTTCGTCACTGCCAGCTTACCTTTCCAACGATCGCATCACGCTGAGTCAATGAAATCGCATGGATATACTCAGCTAAAAGTACACGCACAGGGGAATGTCAAATAGAGTCCTACGTAACCCGTCGATGCATCCCTATTGCACTCGCCACTTCTTCTGACTTGGAGGCTGTTCCATATCTGCTTCCGATCTAGTCACTGCAAACGATGGATGTTGCCCAGCTTTAAAAGCGAGGTAATACTTCTAGCAGCCGTGGCATTAGCACAATCGAGTAGACTGATAATTGTCATGGCATACCTCCGATTATCATAGTGGGTGACAGCCTGCGGTTGTGCAGTTTCGACTGGTCCGCCGATAAACGACGACCCAATCCCCAAGTCAGCTTGACTCAGCCACATATGGAGGAATTCCAAGTTAGAAAGTGAAGTGAACCGTGGGCAATGACTGATGGACCATTCGATGGCAGAAAGGATCATCCCTGTAGCGGGCCGCTCCTCAATTGGTGACCAGCAGTCTTGGATTAATTTCCAGTGTGCTTCCTCCATCGCACGAGACGCCGGTCGACCAGGCTTTTGTCCCTTTGCTAACCGTAATACAACTGCTGAGTCTTCCCGGACCTCCGACCAAGGTTGCTTTCCAGACAACACCTGCAGTGAACCACGTCATCTCTCACTAGGATTTCGTGCCCAGGGAACTTTCCTGGAGGATGATGCAGCCAAACGAGTATATATCGCTCTTCGTCGACCGGATGAACGTCTCTTCTGGATCGACTTGCTCTGGGGCAATCCAGCGCAGTGCTCCTGGTCGTGCAGTGGATCGTTGCAGATAAGCTAATCCTTCTGGTATGTTCCCAACTAATGACGAGAATCCAAAATCAGCCAAACGTGCAGTGTAATCTACGTCGAGGAGGACGTTATTCTGTCATTTGGTCAGGCGAGGAGAGCATGAAAGATGATTTGACGCACGCAGTTTAGGTCGCCATGGACGACCGGAAAAGAATGGACTGTCGTGTGTTAATTTTATCTGCAACAGTGTAAGAGTGACTCACGGTAGTGCAAACCGTTGGCAATGTCCAGTAGCTGTCCATGGAAAGCTTAGAAGTTATGTATGTGGTGAGATATGAAATATACGCACAAATTGGAGTCGGTGTCCCAAATCCAGATAATCGTCATGCTTGGTCAAGAAATGATGGAGGGAGTCGTTGGACATCCACAAAGACACTAGCGACATTGCGCCCTGCATCCCAAACCCAAACGCAATTCCTAGGAATGGAACAATGTTGGGGTGTTCGAGTCTTCTCCATATTCCGAGCTCTCGGCGCAGCATCTATAAGGCAGTTTAAGCTGCACTTATATTGACAGGTAAGATAAGTTACCTTGGTACATCTATCATTCACATGTCCATCTATTGCAAACTTGAATCGGAATGCCTTGACTGCGACCTGAGAGAGAGATAAATAGCGGGTATTGTGAGCCATTTTGACAATTGAACCTTTTTCGGAATGCCATCAATGTACCAACACCGATATACATCACCAAATCCTCCTCCGGCAATATATTGATCACTGGCCCTAGAGATGTATGATGTAAGATCTGGCGCAGGGGGGAAGCTTGGGCTGATGAAAGTTGATTCAAACCACATCAGCAGTCATGCATGGGCAGCAAAGTGACGTACCAAAAGGCAGATTTTTCACATTGTTCCGCTCTTGGTGGAAAGGTGAGTGACGAAGAAGGCAATGTTAAGCGCGCGACGGGTTGAACTGGAGTAGGCTATAAGAAAGATGTTAGCGACCAAATGGATGGCAATATGTCTGTTAAAATCCATACCGTTTTAGAGTCACGGAAATGTGCTACTTGGTGCGAGATCTAAAGTAGGGGATGAAAGAGGCTTGCATTTGACATTGAGTACAACATACATCTGAACCGGTCTGGCCCGATTTCCACAGCGGGGTCTGGTAGGTGAATCCCGGAAGTGTGAAGTGTATGTCTGTGTGCAAGCCAAATACAGGTGACAATCCCAAAGTATGATTTTCGCAAGAATTTGGCTCTGATGCAAGAGGGGTGGGGCCTAGAGTGGGTGTCAAGGGCGTAAATGGGTGAGATGTCGCAGAAGACTTTTTAAGAGGTGAGAAATGAACAGAACGGAGTGAATTGCAACAACTCACTCCAAGGTCGAAATCCAACATCTGGTCAACGAGAACAGGAGTGTGTTCAGAGTACGGTGGAGGTGGATGAAATAGTGGCACTTTGGTGGAGTGCATATCGAAGGTAAGAAGACTTGCCTGTCGGACGAAGATGGCGATGAGTGGAGTACAAATGTGTAACTGACATTACTACCTGACCCATGGAAGGCACCTGCCACATATATAACATCCCATCCAGTCCTGTAGATACCACATATTTACCAGAGGGAGAGAAAGAAACAGTCTCTTGAGGGCTTTCATGTTGTAGAAGTAGTCCGATTTTGCGACCAGAAACCGCATCCCAGAAACGAACGGTTCTATCGTGGGACGCACTGGCAAGAATTGACCCATATGGAGAGAGCGACAGAGAGTTTATCAAGCCAATGTGACCCGTCCACGGCTGTCCGATTTGTTCTCCCGTGACAGAATTCCAACAACGAATCTCTCCGTCAAGCGAGGCGGAGAAGAGCCTGGTCCCATCATGTGACCACTGAACTGAGGTAGCGTAACCCTTCGTCAGATCCAGAACGAGCGTACCGCTCTCGATGTCGAACATGCGGACGCCATTGGTAGCGCCACACGCGATCCTGTCGCCTTTCGGAGAGAAAGACATGGAATAAACATGTCCGTACGACTTGATCGAATCGTTGACCAGTTGCCCTTTCATGCTGTATATTGCCACTTCCCAACCACCGACTGCAATGAGTCGATTGTCTGGTGAGACGGCAATACAATTGGGATTGCGCTGCAGGAAATTCCACTCTTGGATCACCTGGCGCGAGTCGGAATCCCACACTCTGATTTTCCCGTCAGAGTCAGAGTCACAAGTGATGACCCTGGTGCCATCCCGGGTCGCTGCGAGACTCCATATTCTCGCCCCGACCTTCGTCCACTCCCCTTCTTGCTTTCCGTTTTCTAAATTCCAGACCTTTATAGTTCCGTCACGAGAGCCAGTGACGACCCGTCGTCCGTCAGGGAGATAAGCGCTGCCATTGATAGGGTCATGATGCGCCGGGATCACCAGAAATGGTCGAGGTATACTATTCCCCGACAGTTTTGGAGGTGTAATAGCTGACATTAGGAAGATGGATATCGCGTGGATGTCTGTAAAGGTGTGTGGCAAGAAAGCTAGGCAAGGGGAACACACTGAGGGAAGTAAAGTCACTGTTATCTAATGACTGACACTGATTGGCTGGAAACCAGTGCGGACGGCGCTGATTTTGTGGTCGCATCAATTCAGTGTCACCGCTCAGACACTGATATGCACTGTCCATTTTCATGGTCCATAGATTTCAGAGCTCTCGACACTGGATCTGATCTTCAGGCTCACTAGTGACAAGGTTTATCATATCCTAGTGGCTTATACTAACTGTCTATGTGCACATGCACGGTATGCGTGTGGTAAGGCACGCTTAGGCTATGTTCTGGGTCGGCTGCGAGCAGCCTGGTGATTCTCTCTTTGCGCGAGTGGTAAGCACTCACACTCAAAGGGGCATGGCGAAGGTGAGCGGCAAGCACTTATGCTTGAATGGATATGGCGGGGTTGAACTAGTGAGCGACGGAGCTCAAAACGAAATGGTATGGGCAGCGAGCTTAAGCGCGAACATTGCATTTTGTACGGGTGAATGGCTTGGATGTACTGGTGGACAGGCTTGGACTGAACTGGGGGGGCAAATAGCTACATTCGTTCGCGAACACAGGTGCAGACGAAGACATTTTTGTGTGCATTTGTGTTTGTACTCGGATGGCCCGTTGATCGAGACAGCTGCGCAGAAGAGTGAATGTATACGCAAATGCAAGGTAAAAATTGACCTAACCGCATATATTCACCCCAATCTAATGGGACCGCCTCGCTTGCCCACACACCTGCCCATTCAAGTTCAACCACTCGCTTTGTCGTGCCCCCCTACAATTGCTCGTTGCCCACCTATCCATCCGTGTCTAATCGGGTGCGACCGCTCGTTTCATTTGCCCACCCACCCATGTCCAATCGCAGCCCATTCGTGTCCAATCAAGTGCAGCTACCCGTGTCATCACCCACCTCGACCATGTCCCCATTCATACATCCATGTCAGTGCACATACCACAACGACATTGTTTGTGTATGTAAGCTGACATGAGAATCGTCCACCCATATTGACCTTCTTGGTCGCGTTTTCATTCTTCCTCGATGACGCGATGGTTTCGGGTGGTTGGGAAGTTATTTGTGGTGTCTGGGATGTGGTATGGGCGGTTCAGGTACATCCGTTGTTGGTCGCCCACGCTTCTCGTGCTAATTTGTCAGTTTGCCTGCTAGGACTTTGCTTTGACTCGTTTCGAGTAGCGATGCGTGTCGCTCGTTGTGCCACCTGTTCCCTGTCGTTTCCCATCCATCTGGACACCACCATCACTTTGCACATCCAATCGCGTTCGAAGCCTCGTCTCGTTTGCAACTACCTGTTCGCACTCTTTAGTCGGTATCTTGACCTAGTGTGTTCGCATTGACGTCGTATTGGTTCCCGTCGCCTCTGGAACCTTCCTGGATGCCTGTGGTCTTGTTTCATACGTTGTCATTCCGTGTCCGCTCACGCAGCTCGCTCTGAACCTCGGGGAGTAAGTCTTTTTCTTTTTCTCCTTTTGAGTGTTCGTGTTTGTGTTCTGACGTGTTTTGTTACTTCTTCAGCCCTTCCACAGCTTCTTGGATGTACCTAGATGATGCTGTTGTGTGTATCACTGCTGGTAAGTGATTTATCAATACTTGCTACTAGCTGACATGGTCAGACTTCTCGGCCCGATCTTGTGTGAACTCTGGGACGATGTCGTCTACCCTGTTGTGATTTCCCTTCAGACGACACATCCATTTGGATCTCGGATCCGGCGGTGCCCCGCTGCCGAGTCGGAGCCCTGTGACCTGCCTTCGCACGCTGCTGGTCCGTATTGAAAGGGGCAGGTGCAATGGGACGAACAAAAGGTGACACACGAGGCAGTCTTGTTATGGAGTGCTTTCGCGGATTTCTGCAGCCACATTCTTTTGTGGTTGGTCGTCGACGCGGGAACAAAGTGCGGAGAACGCCATTTTTGCACCCGAGTAGATGGTGTCATGCATACGACTTGGCGATCCGGAGAACCCGTGTGCGGTTGGTATGGCACCACGGAAGGGACGCTATCATGAACAGTTTGTGTCGCCTGCGCGGCCACGAAATCGCCCCTGGAGGTGATCCTTAGCGTCCCTGGTCTCATTGTGACCCATCTCAGAGACTTTATCAACATCAACGCGATGCCAATTAGCTTGGAAGATTAGGATAGACGCGTTCGAAGAGGGTGCGACTGTGCTGCCTCTTGATCTGGCCTTGCATGCCTCACCTTTGTTCACCCTCTTGGTCGACTTTTTCGTTTCGTCTTTGAAACCAGGTTTGCGACAACGTACGTTCACGAGGCGGCTTGGCCGTCGTCATCTCTTCTGTCTCGTATATTTCGTTGGTAGAGTACTGGATTGTATGGGCAAATAAATACGTTCAAATATCGTATACGTGTCTCATCCAGTCTGAATGCCCGCAAAAGCCATTCGGTCAAACGAATAGATAAGAAACGAAACGAACCACGCCCCAACATGCAGCAGAGGGCATCCGCTCCGAATCTCATTCGCATTCTCGACAGGTTGATCACTCTCGGGGGTCAACCTGAGCTCATCTCGTCAGAGCAAGCAATCCTATCGGTACGGACGGTGGGACCTTAGTATGACCAATCCAACTGAGCAAACAGTACCCACCTACCCTTTCTGCCCGCTTCCGTCGTTTACAGTACCCTCAGAAGAGCCTACGCAAAGAGACGACGACGACTTGGGCATGCCAGCGAACAGTTCCCAAAGTGGTTTGGGCGGTGTGCGATCCCCCAAGAAGCGTTGGACGTCAGTGATGATCTCCCTCATCGTAGGCCTCTCCCCGATCGAAGACCAACACCGCTGAATCAACTCCCAATGCGAGTCGTCCATCGCTCGAAAGGCCGGTCGACCCGGCTTTTGGCCCCGAGCCAAGCGCAACACGACCGCCGCGTCTTCCCTGATTTCTGACCACGGCTGTCTACCGGATAATACCTGGCGTAATTTTATGCCGAGAAACGTCAGAGAGCCGATCCCTCGCTTTTGAGCTGTCCCAGCTCGAAAAAAAAACTGCTTGCCTGTAAAGTGACGCATCCAAACGAGTATATGTCGCTCTTGGTCGTCCGAGCGGACGAATCGTCGGGTTCAATTTGCTCTGGCGCAATCCAGCGCAAGGCGCCCGGTCGTACGGTCGACCTCTGGAGATAAGCTAACGCTTCGGGGATGTTTCCCACCAAGGAAGCGTAGCCGAAATCGGTCAACCGTGCGGCGTAGTCCGCATCCAGGAGCACGTTGTTCTGTCCGATGTCCAGGCACAGACGAATAGGGAGGTTCTGTCGCGACGCACGCAGTTCAGGTCTCCGTGGACGATAGGATTAGAGAAAGAATGCACTGCGTTTCTGTCGTTCTTTGTAACCTTTTTCAAACGGAGACAACGACGCACGATAGTGTAGCCCGTTTGCGATGTCCAGTAGCTATCGGGAGAGGTCAGAGAGATGGCGCGTGAGGGAGATTCAGCGGATGCACAAACTGAAGCCGGTGTTCCACAGCTAGATCGTTGTCGTACTCGGCCAAGAACTTATGAATGGATTCGTTGGGCATCCACAGCGACACCAACGACATCGTGCCGTCCATCCCAAACCCATATGCGATGCCTAGAAAAGGAACGATGTTGTCGTGATTCAGCCTCCTCCAGATTCCAAGTTCTCGACGTAGCATCTACGAGAGGGTTGATGTCATACTCTTGGCCGCGGCGCGAATAACTACCTTCGTAATTTTACTGTCCGCCCCTCCTATGGCGAAACTGAATCGGAACGCCTTCACGGCAACCTGAACGAGGGGTAAGCAGAAGACAGCAATGGACCGCAGGAGATGTTCGGACCTCGCTTGGCACAGAGCTGCCGTGGTAACGACACCTGTAGACATCGCCAAAACTTCCTCCAGCCGAATACTGATTCTTGACTCTGGTGATTCGAGACGTGAGATCAGGTGGTGGCGCATAATCGATGCTAGCAAAGTCGAATCAGGCATCGATGTCAAACGATCGGAGTACACTTACTCGAGGGAGAACGTTTCCAATCGTGTTTCTAACACGTTCGGGGACACGGTAGGAGAATGGCGTAGTGCTAATGGCGTAATAGTGCTTGTCGGAGACGACTTTCAAGACCATTGATAATTAGATAGGGGGCTCGATTGAGAGAATACCCACGTATACAACATGAGAACCTGGCAAAACGGAAGGGAGGACCATGGGAGAGAGCTGGGGCAAGAGATGAAAAAGTATATGTGCGCAAAATTCGGAATAGCGTACATTGGGGTCATTTGGATTCGCCTGCAACATTAGGAATTTGGAGTCAACCAGGTTCAAAAGGACGCATGCGAAGGCATAATCACACTATCATTGATATGACTCGACCGGGGTACCCCCCATAAATATACCTCGCCACTCGCTGCTGCTGATGCCACGGTTTTTCCAGAAGGAGAGAAACAGGCTGCGATGACCCCTACTCCATGCTGTAGATGTCGACCGACTTGACGACCAGTAGACGTGTTCCAAAAACGGACAGTACCATCCTCGGACGTGCTTGCGAGGATGGACCCATCTGGGGAGAGGGAAAGCGTGCGTATCTATGACCCGTCCACGGTTCCCCGATTTGCTCTCCTCTCCCAACATCCCAACAGCGAATCGTTTTGTCTTTGGAACCGGAGAAGAGCCTGCTACCATCGTGGGACCACACGACGTGATAGATCCAATCTCTGTGGCCCTGTAATGGACCGAGAACGAGCGTTTCGCTCTCGACATCATACACGCGGATATCGTCTCGGGTCCCACATGCGAGGGTGGCACCGTCCGGTGCGAAACACATCGACCAAAAGTTCTGGCCGACCTCGATGGACTTGCCAACTCGCCTCCCATCCAGGGCGTAAAGTGCCACGTTCTTCGTTCCAGCTGCAATGAGCCTATCGTCACGCGAGACGACGACCTTGGGGAACAATTCTGGATGCGTCCACGCCTGGACGAGCACATGCGACGAGTCTGGGCCAACGCTCCACACTTTGATCTCGCCTTCGTCGTCGCTGCTCACGAGCTTGGTACCATCTTGAATCGTCGAGAGACTTCTGATTTCGCCTTTGTGTTCCATCCAGGTTCCTTCTTGCGTGCCGTTTTCTTTCAGATTCCAGATCCTGATGGTTCTGTCCCTCGAACCGGTAACGATTCTCTCTTCTGAGAGAAACGTGAGCATCCAGATGACGCCGTCATGTGCTGAGATGACCAGGCGTGGCTGAGGATCGTCATGGCATACGGACTGTTCATGTTGAGATGTAGCGCTCGACATAGTGACGATGCCGGTAACTACGATTCGAGTCGGCGTAATTGCAAAGGTGAGTAGTGAGAATACGGGGAAGAGACGCTCGACATCATTATGGCACAGAAAAGATGTGCCTTGTTGGAGATATACGGGCTAACCACGTACTCTTCCTACATCCCTTTCCTAATTTACCATATACGGACGTTCGTTTACCCGCGCCCCTCGCGACGCATTTTTCCTCCAGTCTCTCATTCACGACTGGAGGTAAGCTACGCTCGTATTCATCCACTACCATATATACTGATGTGCCTAGGACCTAGCTGTCCCTTCCATAGCCCGCTCAGTCGACCGTTTGGTCATATTCTCTCATATGCCTTTCGGTTGCCCGTTACCGGAATGGTGGAATTTAGCAGTACGATCACGGGTGTATTTCTTGCGATCGTTGTGTCGATATGCTTCAATGCAAACGCTGAATGAAACCACGGTGGTTGCAGAGCGGTAAATGTAGTGTCGCATTACACCACGACAATCAGAAAAAATCTACAACAATATGATGCCAACAGTACATCTCAGGTAGCACCCGGTGGTAAAGCCTCGTACCTGCACTTTCCCGATGCCCGTTCTTCAATCAATTCTATCTGCAAAGGATGTCAGTATCCCTCGCAACATTTCCAGCTAGAGATTACTCACTGCATACATCGGTGCAGCATAGGTCTCACCGTCTTTGGTCCTTTTTGTTGACTAGATCTTTCATCATTAGGGCTCCATCGATCACCGTTATTTCTTCGACCCGATCGTAGACGTTGCGGAGGAAATGAAAGAGCGTAAAATTACGGTCTCTAGCCGGGGAACGTTCGACGACAATGGTTGAACGTTGACGTCCCAAGCGCCCGAATCGTGATGGACGCGCTGCGAAAAGACGTAGGATGCGATTTTCGTCGCGCAGCACGTCCCAAGCCGTCGGTGGCGATGACGATGTGGATGGGGGCTTGCGCCCGACCTATGTATATAGATCGCGAGCCTGAGTCCGTATTGGCGGCCGAGGACGGGCTTAGGCCTGGGCCTGGCATGCCGAAATGTCGAGCTCTGAGATATCGGTGTCGAGGCAGCGAGCGTCCAACCACAAGGCAAGGACGGCAGAAATGTGCTGAAGGAAAACCTGTCGATTCTATCAAAAAGTGCCTCGCGAACAGAAAAGGCTGGAGAAACTGAAGAGAAGGATACAATCGAGTCCCTGGCTTAAATACCACAACCCACGAGATTTACGTGAGGCGATACGACTTGTTTCCGTCCCCCGAGTAAAAGGACGCGATCAATGGTGCCGACGAAGGCCTGGAAGAGACAAAGTGGACAGACGGAAGAGGGCGTCAAGTTGAATTTTTACGACCCAACTGACGTATCCTAACTTCAGCATCGCGATTCACTCCCTTGTGGACGTAGGAACTCGAAAGGCCACCTATATAGTCGAGATAATTTTATGAGATCAGAGTGCGCGAGTCTCTGCCACGCTTGTTCGAGTCCGTCACTGCCAGCTTACCTTTCCAACGATCGCGTCACGCCGGGTCAACGAAGACGTATGGATGTACTCAGCTAAAAGTACACGCACAGGGGAATATCGGACAGGGTCCTACATAACTTCTCGATGCATCCCTATCCCACTCGTCGCTTCTTCTGACTCGGAGGCTGTTCCCCATCTGCTTCCGACGTAGTCACTCCGAGGGATGGATGTCGCCTGGGTTTTAAAAGCGAGGCAATACTTCTAGCAGCCGTGACATCAGTACATCGGGTAGACTAATAATTGTCGTGGCATACCTCCGATTATCGTAATGGGTGACAACCTGTGGTTGTGCAGTTTCAACTGGTCTGTCGATAAACGACGACCCAGTACCCAAGTCAGCCAGACTCGGCCACATACGGAGGAATTCCAAGTCAGAGAGAGAAGTGAACTGTGGGCAATGACTCATGTACTGTTTGATGGCAGAAAGGATCGTCCCCGTAGCGGGCCGCTCCTCGACTGGCGACCAGCAATCTTGAATTAATTTCCAGTGTGCTTCCTCCATCGCCCGAGACGCCGGTCGACCAGGCTTTTGTCCCTTTGCTAACCGCAATACGACCGCCGAGTCTTCCCGGACCTCCGACCAAGGTCGCTTTCCAGACAACACCTGCAGTGAACCATGTCATCTCTCACTAGGATTTCGTGCCCAGGGAACTTTCCTGGAGGATGATGCAGCCAAACGAGTATATATCGCTCTTCGTCGACCGGGCGAACGTCTCTTCTGGATCGACTTGTTCTGGTGCAATCCAGCGCAGTGCTCCTGGTCGTGCAGTGGATCGTTGGAGATAAGCTAATCCTTCTGGTATGTTGCCAACTAACGACGAGAATCCAAAATCAGCCAAACGTGCAGTGTAATCTATGTCGAGGAGAACGTTGTTCTGTCATCTGGTCAGGTGAGAAGAACATGAAAAATCATTTGACGCACGCAGTTTAGGTCACCATGGACGACCGGAAAAGAATGGACTGCGGTGTGTTAGTCTTACTCGCAACAGTGTAAGAGTGACTCACGGTAGTGTAACCCATTGGCAATGTCCAGTAGCTGTCATGGAAGGCTTAGAAGTTATGTGTGTGGTAAGATATGAAGTGTACGCACGAATTGAAGCCGGTGTCCCAAATGTAGATCATCGTCATGCTTGGTCAAAAAAATGTGGAGGGAGTTGTTGGACATCCACAAAGACACTAGCGACATTGCGCCAAGCATTCCAAACCCATATGCAATTCCTAGGAATGGAACAACGTTTGGGTGTTCGAGTCTTCTCCATATTCCGAGCTCTCGGCGCAGCATCTATGAGGCAGTTCAGACTGCATTTACATTGGCCAATTAGATAACTTACCTTGGTACATGTATCATTTGTATACCCATCTATTGCGAGCTTGAATCGGAATGCCTTGACTGCGACCTGGGAGAGAGATAAATAGAGGGTATTGCGAGTCATTACCACAACCAAACCTCTTTCGAAATGCCATCAATGTACCAACACCGATATACATCACCAAACGCTCCTCCAGCAATATATTGATCATTGGCTCTGGAGATGTATGGTGTAAGATCTGGCGCAGAGGGGAAGCTTGAGCTGATGAAAGTTGATTTGAACCACATCAACAGTCATGCATGGTCAGCAAAGTGACATACCAAAAGGCAGATTTTTCACTAGAATGATTTTCGCTAGGATTTGGCTCTGATGCAAGAGACGTGGAGCCTAGAGTGGGTGACAAGGGCGTAAATGGGTGAGGTGTCGCAGATGACTTTTGAAAGGGTGAGAAATGAATGGAACGCCGTGAATCGCAACAACTCACTCCAAGGTCAAAATCCAACATCTGGTCAACGAGAGGTGTGCGTTCAGAGTATGGCATAGGTAGATGAAATAGTGGCACTTGGGTGGAGTGCATATCGAAGGTAAGAAGACTTGCCTGTCGGACAAAGATGGCGATGAGTGGAGCACAAATGTGTAACTGACATTACTACCTGACTCATGGAGGGCACCTGCCACATATACAACATTCCATCCAGTCCCGTAGATACCACGTATTTACCAGAGGGAGAGAAAGAAACCGTCTCTTGAGGGCTTTCATGTCGTAGAAGTTGTCCGATTGGATGACCGGATGTCGTATCCCAGAAACGAACGGTTCTATCGTGGGATGCACTGGCAAGAATTGACCCGTCCGGAGAGAGGGACAGAGAGTATATGCAATGGATGTGGCCAGTCCATGGCTGTCCGATTTTTGCTCCCGTGACAGAATTCCAACAACGAATCGTTCCGTCAAGCGAGGCAGAGAAGAGCCTTGTGCCATCACGTGACCACAGAACGGAGGTGGCGGTGGCGTAACCTCTCGTCGGATTCAGAACGAGCGTACCGCTCTTGACGTTGTACACGCGGACGCCGTTGGTACCGCCACACGCGATCTTGTCGCCTTTCGGAGAGAAAGACATGGAACAAACATGTCCGTATGACTTGATCGAATTGTTGACTAGTTCTCCTTCCATACTGTAAATCGCCACTTCCCAACCACCGACCGCAACGAGTCGATCGTCTGGCGATACGGCGATACGACTGGGATTGCGCTGCAGGAAATTCCACTCTTGGACCACCTGGTGCAAGTTGGGGTTCCGCATTCTGATTTTCCCGTGATAGTCACAGCTAATGATCTTGCCATCGCGGGTCACGGCGAGACTCCGTATACTGGCCCCGTGCTTCGTCCACTCCCCTTCTTTCTTTCCGTTTTCTAAATTCCAGACCTTTATAGTTCCGTCACGAGAGCCAGTGACGAGCCGTTGTCCGTCAGGGAGATAAGCGACACCATTGATAGGGTCGTGATGCGCCGGGATCACCAGAAGTGGTCGAGGTAAACTATTCTCCCACAGTTTTGGAGGTGTAATGGTTGACATTAGGAAGATGGATAACACGTTGATGTCTGTAAAGGTGTGTGGCAAGAGAGCTGGGCAAGGGGTTGAACACGCTATGGACACCATATATACGACGAGCAACACGAGGCGATGGCATGGACTTCTTTTTGGCGCCTTAGCCCAACAGGTCGACTGGTCAGGCTTAGGACATACTCTAGCTGAACCACCATGTCCGTCTCCGTCACTTCCAATGTCCGCATTTTCGGTAAGATTCTATGCGCTCCCAGGCAGGTACATCGGCTCCACCTCATTTCAATGGTTTTCTCATCTTGTAACCTCCCACGGTAGCTAGAATTGCAGACGCACAACATTATCGTGAGTCGCCTTATCAGTCAGAAACGACGCCCTTCAGTGCACTCTTTTCCCCTTGTCCGTGAATCCCGAAAGGCCTCATACGACTCGCATTGGGAATTGATCAGGGTTACTGGACCAAGTAGTGAAGTAGTGGTCTGCTACTGGAGCGATCATCTCCATTGTTCGAGTTGATTGTGTTGGAGATAGCTCCGCGCTTTTCAAACCCTTTCATAGCTGAGGGGTGCGTCATCCCAGTGTTCTTTTCAAGGTGGCAAAGCAGCTCCCGACCTTGCTACAGACGATAGTGAATACGATGCAATGATAAACATGGCGTACGTCCTGACTGAAGCAATGTGAGACTTGAGCTTGAGGTGTGCGCGGCGGTACGCGCGAACGCCGCAGCGCACGATACCGACGTCATCGCACCGCGACAACGGCGAAATTTGTACGACAGTGCCCATGAACATGACACGCCCTGACCCGAGGAAAGTCACTCACGGATCGATTAGAAAGAGACTAGTGATAGCCGGTGGTTAGCTTTACATTCCTGCAGTTTTGTTACTAGATACATATGAAATGGTCGCTGTACGGATGCAGGGTTCTTGCACAAGAATTGATGACCGTTGCCCGAGATATAACCTTGGCTTGGTGGAGCGCTGCTAGCGCTCAACGATGCATAAAAAAGAGGATGGATGCAGAATGAGGGAACAGCGGCAAGTTCCCTCTGCTCTTGATCCCGTACACTCGTCGTGCGTATCATTTCGGCCTTTCCCAGGCCTGCATCGCATCTACTAGGGCATCTCTCAATGACGCCCGACGAAATAACCACTCTCGAGGCCAAAGTCGTCGACATTTGCAAAGCACACAAGACAGAGAATTCGCGTAAAGAGGGCTACCGCGCGTGCGTATTTGTCGAACCGTGCGATGTCGTGAAATATGGCGTCGGACCCCAAAACGCTACTAGTACTGCCTGAAATTGAACCTCCCTATTATAACTCAAAAATACGTCTTCGACTACGCAGAGTCACAGCCAAAAACATCATGCGCACCACGTATTCCCAAAGTGAAACACTATTTTCAAAAAGAACGGACAATGTACTTGGTCATGGAACGAATCACGCTCACGGTCCCCCCTTCGGACCTCATCAAGAGGGTAGCAGAGGCTCTCAAGTGGCTCTCGGAGGTGAAACCTCCTCCTTGCCATGTGATTGGTCCCCTGGGGGGCGGTTGTATCCGCCATAAAGTCTTCAAGAACTTCAAGGCACCTCTACCTTTCCCGAGCGTCGATGCTCTCGAGCGGTATTTGGAGACGATGCGTCCATGCCTGTATTTTCTCGAGCATACACCATTCGCTAACATGTCATCTGTGCCAGGCATACACGAAGCTCCCGGACCGTATCAAGACCCGGATCTCCTGTCCGGATCAGCAACGATCGGCCGATGTTCACGCAGTCCAACATGGACCTCGGAAACTTTGGCGTCGACGAGCAGGGTAAGACGGTCCTCATGTATTTCGGGGAGATAGGGCTGTTTCCCGAGACTTCTGTAGCGTATACAATGTCTACGTACGACGGTAGCCTCGCCAGTTCCTTGGATTTATCGAATGATTCAAATTCCACGATGGCCAAGATCTGCTGGTATTTGGGGTCGGTTTCCGACCCGAAACTCGGTGCGTCGACTCGAACTTGACGTGGGATTTCAACTAACGATCGCCATAGGCCTGAACGAGTACGGCTATCCCAAGAAAGAGAGCAGTAAAACAAATATCAGAGGTAGTTTTACCGCGTGGTGGCCGCGGCCACCGTCCCAAGGAGCCTTCAAGCCGACTCCAACCGAAGATGGGGAGTAGAGAGGGACGGCTGCAGTGCCATTACCTACAAGAATCGAGGTCGCTTGGTCGAAAGTAATGTTGGCTGGAAGCTGTGGACAGTTGGCTTTTGCGTGTTTGCGATACGAGACGAACTTGTCCATCTCACCCCGCTGACGATCTCGTCGGGCACGAGGCGTACTCCTTGATGACCGCAAAGACTTCTTCAGGCACTGGAGTGGGTCGGGATTTAGTGCCCACTTCGAACGCACCATTTTTTTTCTGTGATGAAGAGGGCGCGAGAGGACGACATTTGTGTGGATAAATGGTTGGTGGGTGTTGAAGTGGAGGGAATTCGGGCAGTTTACATAACTTCGTCCTCTGCAGAGGTGCTCGTCATCGATCGTGTAATTCAGCTCACCCTCTGGAAAGCAGATCGGTAAACTTGTTCTTCGTCATCACCAATCCCTGCATCGGCGTCGCGTCGCATTGTTGGCATCATCGACGTGATGCTTACGTCGTCGTCGTCGCGGTCACAGTAGTGCTCGTACCTCCTGTTGGAGATACAGACTTTCCACGTACTCTTTCCTAACTTACTATATACGGACGTACATTTACCCGCGCGCCTCGCGACGTGTCTTTTCCTCCAGTCTCTCATTCACGACTGGAGGTAAGCTACACTCGTATTCACCTACTATCATAGATACTGATGTACCTAGGACTTAACTGTCCTTTCCATAGCTCGCTCAGCCGATCGTTCGGTCATGTTCTCTCACACCCCCATCCTGCTACCCTCGTTGTTGCGCCATGGCATCCGCCACAGACGTGCCATCGTGATGGTTGGACGACACTTGCGCCGTCGATGTTGTGGTGATAGGATGGCATTGGCCAACCCCATCTCCACATCCACGTTGCGTCCCCGTCGTCGTTGCGATGGTGGTACCAGTAGGGTGATGTTTGCGCCGTGTGGTGACATTTGTCCACCCTCGTCCCTGCGTCCTCGGCCTTGTTGTGGTGATGGTAGGAC
>JBBPJX010000264.1:0-20091 GCA_038088955.1 Neotropicomus parvogracilis
GCGGCGAAGCGAGGAGAATATTTGGTCGTCCCGGACAAGCGAGGCGAAGCCGAGCGCGACCCGGGACCCATAACCATCACCACAACTGGGAACGGGAGCGGCACCAGGAGGACGAGGACAGCACCACGACAATGACGATGGAGACCTGAGCATGGCAAGTGCCACTCCAGGGCGATGACGACAACGACGGGAACACCCCGACGCGACATGGCAAGGACAGGGACGGGGACAACGACAACGACAACGACGACGAAGCGATGATGACAGCGGGGACGAAGGCGGTGCACCAGTGTATCTACTCGACTCGAGTGGTTGCAAAACAGATCGAGGTGGATTGTCTGATACATCTGTAGCGCTTGTCACGACTATCCGTTGGCCAGGATAAAGGGAAGTTTATTGACGGCGGCATTGGGACGTAGCAGACCATGTTGATGTGAACGGATCGGGAACCTTGCCGTCGGGGAATGATTGTTGGATTAGTTCGAGGAGACGACGACGACGTTCCTTCGCCAATGGATCGACATCGCAGGGCTGGGTAGGCTCGGAAATGAATTTGGAGACGGTAGTGATTTTGACGCCGGGGGTTTCCTTGATTGGCTCAAGAGCGACTAGAAGTATCTGTGTTAGAGAGTAGGCAAGAAGTCAGGGGTCGAGAGACTTGCGCTTAGACAGCGCTGTTTCGTGGCTTCGGCAGTCAATTTGGCACGCCTGGCTTCATTCTCTTCGTGTATAGCCTTGATGAGATCGTCGATTGGGACTGTTACATCTAGTCTGGAGAGTGCAGCGGCGAGGGAGGACTCCCTGAAGAATATCATCGGCTGGAGGTGGGAGCGACATGACTTGTGCTGTGCGAACTTGCTCAGCATCTATTTACTTTGTATTTGCTAAATATTATGTAACATCCCCAATGCACAAGTTCGGGGTCCTACCCCCGGCGCTCTCCGAGGCGCGACTTTGTTTTGAAAACCGTTGTACTGTAATGCCATGCGAACGTGGCCAGCACTACTTCATTGACTGAAGCGTATCATGGCGATGGTCGGGTTGCGAGATCGGATTCAAGCCCTGGACGACATCAGGACTCTTCTTCCACGGATCTGAGCTGCGTCTGTTGACGACTACTCCGTCGCGACGAGCTGCACTGGTGCCAGCGCCCAGGACCATACAACGACCGCAGCGATGCGCCGAGAGTGGGAACCAAACCGACAAGAATGGTTGCGTCGCCACCACAGATGACCGTCTGGTCTATCGCCGACTGGTTTGGGATCATGGCCACTGTGCTAGTGCGGACGATGCACGCCGTCTCTCTGAGTAAGAACGACTCGTTTCCACCGCCCCGTTGGGCTATAAATTAACGCACAGAAACCCCCAGTTTTTAAGCTGCAATGACCACCTCTGCGCCGCCAGAGATCATCGTCCCCGCGACGCCGTCCTCGCAAGAGGTGCTCTCCCGCCTCTTTCCGGGTGTCAAGCGTTCGCCTTCTCTTCTCGCCCCTGGCCGTGCGCCCAATTCTGGGCCAGAAGCCATGTCCGCGCTGCTCAATGCGCTCAAAGACAATCACGAGCGGAGCCATGTCTTTTTCAACGAGTTCAGCTTCCACAAGTATGTCCTAGTCTTGGTTGGGCATACGTCCTTTGTCACTGACATCCGCCCAGTCACTCCGTCCACCATTTGCTCGCCATATATGCACTCGGCGCCCCGGGACCTGTGATCAGAGCTGCGTACGAGGATACCCACCTAGATCATATGCGTGTCGCGTTCCTCGCGCCAGAGAGCGTCACTATCACGGACGATAACTTTACGGATTACCTTGGAAACGACCAGTGAGTACCGGCGTTCCGCGTCTCCCTTCCCTCTAACGCTAGCTTACAGCTACTATAACGCCTATCTCGAGTACTTCCATCGCGTTGTGCTCGAGCCCAGTGCTAGCATTTCTGCCATCATCGAAAAGTACATCTTCTCCCCTCAGTACAATGTCCGCACGCCGCAGCAGGGCACCGAGCAACCGCAGATGCTCAATCGACTCCTCGAGATTCTCATCCACCCGATCATCCACGTCGGGTATGGCGCCGAATTTGGCCTATTAGGTCTCATCGCGGAAGGTACGCGGTGCGTCATTTGCACGCATATACGCTGATCGTGGATTGAAAGGGCTCGCATGGGCATCGGTGCATCCTGCTGGTGCAACCACACTCGTTACGCGTCTTCTTTTCACGCCCACCCGTACGACTCCCATCACTGACTTGGAGAGGCAAGGTGAGTTGCTTTCCTAGTTTGTCTCGTTCGCTTCCGATGCCATGGCATGCAGAGCCAGAGTGGATGCCCAAGTCAGGATCCGGCCTGCGGGCGTTGAATATCCTGTCTCTCATGCTTCGTGATCCTCGTTTTGGATCCAAGGTGCTCGACAAGCACGAGTACGCCGCACTGCTTGAATCGCATGGCGAAGTGATTAACAAATATGGCGAGCTGTGGGACTGTGACATCGGGAGTGAGGAGGATTTAGAGGAACGTGTCGAGGAGCTAATCTGGGCTGCCACGCTCATGTACGGCGTCGGAAGTTGGGACGGCAACGAGGCCGAATATCGTGCCGATTTCTTCACGTACGTGCATCGACACATGCAAGTGCTCCTGTATCTGATATGGTGCCCAGTGCTCATATCGTGACATCGGTCCTGTTCATACCCTCGATCTGCGCATATCTGTCGCGCCCGTCGCAGACAAAGCTACTTCGGGCGCACTTTTTGACGAGCATCACCTGGTGGCTCGTCCGCGGTCGTCCAGGCTTTGCTCTCCAAGATTTCACCTCTCAACCACTTCCACCGCTGCTCGGCGTGCCGTCTTCCAGACACTCTAACGCGCTCCCAGGCTGCCAGCCAACGCCGTCTGCTTGTGCACTCCCTTGTCCGACGTCCCCCTTTGCGACCAACCCGAACCCATGGTACCCCATACTCGCCGATGCGCTCGCGCACCCCAACGAGCACCTGTGCAAAGTGCAACGCGCGCTGGCACACTTTAGCACGCTCTACGGGCATCGCGAGTCCGGGTTCGTCCTCGAGTCGCTGTCCGGGAACGGGGTGGAGGTGGATCCCGAGTATGCATTCTTGGATGGAAGCGTGTTTTTGCGCGTGGCGTGGTTGACTGGAACTGCGCTCGGCTGGGTCACTCACGGCGAAGACAATACGGGGATATGGAACTACCAAGAGTTCCAGCGGGCCGCGTTGGACGAGCTAGAGCTTTTGAGAACCCGTCCGGTTTTGTAACTACGACGCGATCACGTGCTTGGTCCATCAAATTTAATTTGATTACATAATATGAACCATGAAAACTAGCTCGTCGCTCGCCCTTGTCTGCCACCAAGCCTCGCCATGGACGTCACCTTTGGTGGAAAGTACAGGCTCGAGGAAGAAATCGCAAACGGCGGCTGCGGTGCGTATCTGGTCCGTGCACACGTCGTCCTCGCCGTCTCACACGTTCCCCAGGCTCCGTCTTCCTCGGTGTCCACACCATAGCCGGCAAAGAAGTCGCCATCAAGCTCGAGCCAGCCATTCCGCGCTCCCTCACCTCCCCACTTCGCCAGGAATCAAAGGTGTACAAGTCCCTCATGGGCGGTCCAGGCGTGCCGTGGATCATGTACTCGGGCAAACAGGGCGACTACAACGTCATGGTCATCGATCTCCTCGGTCCTTCCTTGGAAGATCTCTTCAAGGTCTGCAACAGGCACTTCTCCCTCAAGACCGTTCTCCTCCTCGCAGATCAGCTCGTACGTCCATCTTGTCCCTCTTCTCACGTCTCCACAGCAATAACACTATCGCAACCACTCCCCCTCTACCCGCGTTCATTTCGCGTTGCATAGATATCCCGTTTAGAGTTCATTCATTCCCGGTCATTCATTCATCGCGACGTCAAGCCTGCTAATTTTGTCATGGGCCAGTCGTCCTCTCCAACCGCGTCCGTCGTCAATGTCATCGACTTTGGCCTCGCACGACGCTTCAGGGACCCCAGAACAGGCGAACACCTCCCTTACAAACAGGACGGCAGGCACGGCGTAGGAACAAGTCTCTTTGCTAGCTTGAATGCCCACCGTGGCGTTGGTCCGTCCTATGCCCCTGTTTATTCAACGACACCCTAACGCCCACACAGAGTGCGCCCGTCGCGACGACCTCGAGTCATTGGCTTATATGCTCATCTACTTTCTTCGTGGAACCCTGCCTTGGCGAAAGCTCCGTGCACCCTCTGTCGCACAAACTTGGGATCTCATTTTACAGGCAAAATTAGACGCTCTCGGTCCCCTGCTACCCAAGTTACCACCGGATCATGTTTATCTAGACCACCTGGAAACTTGTCACAAAGATACCATACCACTGGACGACAACCTAGAACACGACGAAGTGCTTTCTATTTTCGAGAAATCTCGGCCTGTCTCTTCTCTCAATGTCCGTGCGACCCCCCGTCGGCCCCGAACGCGTTCACGGCCCCGTACTCCACTCTCCTGTCCCCGTGCCGCCTCTCCGGAGACTCCTACCCCTTCTCCGGCACGCCATCGCCATCACCGCAAACAATCGTCTGCTTCCTACCACTCCGATGCCCGACAAGGCCCGGACTCTTACTTGCCGCCACCTACTGTCCCAATGACTGCCACTCTTCCTGTCGAGTTCACCCTCTTCCTTACATATACTCTGTCTCTCTCCTTCACTGATCTTCCCGACTATGACGGTCTGCGTGACATGTTTCGCAACTTGGGCCGTCGTTCAGGAGTCCGTTACCCCGACGAATGTGTGCAAGGCGATAGGACCGCGACCGAATATGATTGGGTTCGCAAGTCGCGAAAGCCCGATCATTATGGCACTCACCGGGTGCGGGTCTGCGAGGCATGCAATGCCGCCGCCCATGGTGTAACCGAGAGACGATGGCGCTAGCCGACAAGGGGCACTAGTGAGGAACAATTTGTTAGCGTTACTTGCCAGGCTACCCACTGGTGCTATTGGAGTCCCAGCTTGGGCATTTGTTTACCTGTCGAGGAGACCGGGTTGGTTGCTCGCTTGTTCGTTGTTTGCAGCCGCCCTCTTTGGTGAGCGGTGTCAGGGTAAGTGGTTGTCGTGTCGCTTTTGATAGTTCCTGACCCTCGCAATCAGTCACGGCAGTGCTCGCCGTCTCCTGGCACCCTTTAAACCCGTCACAGTCTCAATGATTCCCGGTCCCCCTGCTCCTCGGTTTGTGCCGTTCCTCCCTGCCCCTTGTCAACATTTCGTCATCTCTCCCGCGGTTGTCATCGTATTCCCCAGCCATTTATTCTCGAATATGCGCGCAAGATATACCCAGAAAACTTGAATGTATGTTTGTCGTCGTTAGGCTGTGTGTACGCTCTTCGTGCTTTGTTGTTGGCCTACTTTTAAGGTAACCTGTTGATAATCCCACCTTTTTTTCTACCGCGGTCTGTCCTGCTGTGCTTTGGTTTTGTGTTTTCTAATGCGGCGGCCGTTGTTCCTGTCTAGCGTACTTGTTGTACTCGACGAGACACGGAACTAGATTGACAGAATTAACATTCACTACCCTCATGCGTATCCTTCATTGCAGGAATCTGGGTCAGCCCTGTGTCAAAAGTGAAAGACAGGACTGACACGATTGTTCAGTGCTGGAAAAGATAGTGTACAATATTCCCAAGTAGCAGAGTTTACACCGAATCCACGATCCTACGATCTTCCTTATTTCATTCTAATCAATAACATCGGGGTACTCGGCATAGTACGTACGTGGCGTGAAACGAACGTCCGAGTGTCATACTCCATGTCGTCAACGAGGGATATCCCCACGCTCTCGACGCGAAAGAAAATATTAGTATGATCCAGGCCGAGTCGGAACTGCTTGCGACCGACGTCTCGCTCCATGACGCAGGCCAAACCCCTTCAAACTTGGTCGGCTTTGGAACGAGAGATCGGAAATGCGATCCCCCTTCCGGCCTCGCAACTTGGCTCGCGTCTTCTCCCGGCCCTGTTGGAGTATCAGTTTCGTGACAACTTCACAGGGGAGACGATCTCACCTGAGCTCGCTCGTCTTTTCGTCGACTATGCCATGCGAGACTCGGAACAAGGCAGGCGACAGAGGATGCTTTGCTGGAGACCTAGGAGAGTGCTTGCAGCGCTCGCGATCTTGAGATGGCTAGCATCCGATGATTGCTATCAGCTGACACCTTCGAAACCGAGGACGTGGCGCCTGCTCGTCGACGGTCGTAGCAGGGCCACGAAGAATGTCTTCCGTCTGTTCACGCAATGTTTGTCGTCCCCCGCTATCGAGAGAGATGGCAACGGTTTGCCGTGCGGTCTTGCTCTCATCCTCCAAGCGTCGGTACGCGTTTGCGAGGTCGGGGTGGCCGCAGATGACCGACACGTGGTCTGCAAATCAACTCGTCTGAGCCGCCATTTGGTAAGCGTAAACACCGGGGAGCGACATATTGGCCAAAGAGGGAGGGGATACATGTGAGGGAAATTTGACCTGGTGGACAAGCAGTTTGTACTCGGTGAATACGACACGTTGCAATGGGCTTTACTTGGGGTCTGGCCGAACGCAAAGGGTCACAGCATGAGCCAGGAAGGTTGGCCGTAAATCCGAGTCAGGCGAGTCCAGGCATAATGAATGACTCGCGTCGTATAGACGCGTCGCGACGCGTCCAAAAGAGGGAACGCGTCTCAAATTGACGATTTGTATTAGGACAGAGGCTGAGTCCTCCGCCTCGCAAAGTCGCCATTCTACGAGCCGACAACGCGTTAGCTGATCAGCGCGAGTTCGTACCGACGTGATGCACCCTTCTAGTAAACGACCGACCGCATGTCAAAAGTAGAGAACACCGCTGGAGAGTGTAAGACAGAGATCGATGCTCTGCGAGAGTCTCTTTCTTGCCACCGTAGGGTGCAGGGCCTATCAGGTTTCATTTCTAGCCTGCACAAACGCATTGAAGTTGATGGAGTACACCGCAGACCCTGGATAAAAATTTATATGGTCATGCACAAGTTCTTTCGAGTTGTCCCCACGGTGAGTGGTTCTTTTCCATTCGCTTCCGGACGACGTTCCCGCTATCATTTTCGCACATATATTGTGAGACCCGAACCGGATAACATCTTGGGATGACCACGGCGGTGTACGCATTCCACCTAGCTGGCCAAACGTAACTCTAGCACGGAAATCGGACGTTGAGCTTAGCAGATGCGCCACCCGGCGCGATCTCTAGAACCACGCCACAAATGCAGGCATCGCATCTTGATAACTTGAATCCGAATTCTTTGGTATATGCTCGTATCCTAGAGCTGACTCTTCGACTCGATTCAGGTGTTCGTGTACAATAATCTCTTCAAAGGCGAAATCATCGCACCTTCTCGTTCCAATAGTCAATAATGGAGCTTCCAACGAGATATCTGACTTTCATAACGGCGGCATCAGGCGTAGCATGGACGACAGTATCGTTCTTAAACGCGGAGATTCAACGCCCTCGCCGATATCTTCCTGTTAAATCAATAAGCACCAGGTCATATCATTCTATGTAGGAAAGTCAACCACGTCAAAAGGGAATATCATCCATTCCGTTTGGGTCTCGCACGGTCCCGATCTAGCGAGCATCGAATATCCTAGGGAGGTAGCCGATTCTGTTCCCCTAATTGCTCATTGATCGTTAAGCCCCCATTCAATCGCGGGCATGTAGTCCGACACTTCATACTATCGAACCCTGACACCTATAAACCGGCATCTTCCACGGTGCACTCCATGCCAGACTACTCACTTATTAGATCGTCTCTTTTACAGGGGGAAACCCTCTCACTAGCGTCAATTTCACGAAGCCAGTATCCGCCTCGACCAGAGTGTCATCACTGTGCCATTCTTTCTTCCAAGAACACAAGGCCCACCTCATCCACTGAACGGCGAATACGACACTTTGGGCTCGATGTAGGCGGATATGACACCACTGGAGTCAGTCGCCGCTGTCGTCGGTGCCAACCAAGGGGTGGGATGGATTGTTACCTACCTTGTTCAGGAGGCACGGATGTAGGCGCCGCGCCTCCTCACCATCTTACGAAAAGAGCGAGGGGTGGTCGGTCGCTGATGAATATGACAATACCGAGGCTGTTATCAATGTCCTTTCTTGACGCATTTTCTGATTTGCGCTGTAGACAGAGATCCGGCTGCTGATCTCTGCCGTGTCCATTCCGTCAAGGTTTTTACCCACTCCAAAGTCGTTCAAGTTTGTGCTTGTCGACAAATGAGAGACGATTTGAGGTCTGTGTGGTGTCTCAGTGCTGTTACTGGTAAAAGGAGGGTATCGAACAGAACTTTTGTGATTACATACCTTGTGTTACGTTGATAAAGTTGATGGTGTACAGAAACGAAAAGCACATGAGCTTATGCTGTGGTGTTGGGATTACTACTAATACCGGAACTACGTTATCACTACACTACATCACCCCTTTGAATCGTCTCAAGGCCTAGGCCTCGTCCTCGATAACGTCGGCAGGCATGTCTACCACCGGCACCCTCCCGTTCACCGTCAACGAGCGTGTCCTATGTTATCATGGGCCGCTCATCTACGAGGCCAAGATTCTGAAGACGGAGATGTGGGACGAAACCAACACCAAACTGGCGGGGGTCGGCCCACACTTTTTCGTACACTACAAAGGGTGGAAGCAGACGTGCGTCCGCTGTTTCGAATGGATGTCACGTAGATTCACGCGTCTTTCGTTGTAGATGGGACGAGTGGGTCCCCGTGGCGCGTCTGCTCAAGTTCAACGAGACCAACGTTGCGCTGCAGAAAGCGCTCTCGAGCCAGGCGTCGCAAGCAGCATCTTCTTCCGCGGCTGGGAGTAAAAAAGGTGCAGGGGGGAGTGGACCCGGAGGTGCGGGCGGCGGAGTTGGGGCTGGGACGGGACGGGGTGGGAGAAAGGACGGGAGGGGAACGAAACGGGGCAGGGAAGAGGTGAGTCGTGTTTGGACCTTTGCGGGATGCGCAAAGCGGGCGAGCGTAAATTCTCCACGTCTCGCGTTCCGTGTCGTCCTTGGCACGCCGCTCGCTTTGGCAGTTCGAGACTGCCCGCACCGTGTCTTTCTGCTCGCTGACTGTTTGGTGTAATGTGGTAGGACGACAGCAGTCGAAAGCCCGAGATGAAATTGAATGTACCCGAGGTGCTCAAAGTCCTCCTTGTGGACGATTGGGAGGCCATCACGAAAAATAACCAGGTATGCAGCCTCCATCTCTGAACGTATTCACGCGTCGAATCTGCCTGTCTTGTGGTATCGTGGACGCAGCTAGTCCCACTTCCGCGCACGCCAAATGTGATCGAAGTCCTCCAAGAGTTCAAACAGCACGTCGCAAAAATGGGAAAACAGACGAGGCATGTGGTATTTCTGTTGCCGTGCGACGATCACTTTACTGTGGCTTGAAATAGTTTGCGTGATCCTGACCTCGTACTCCCTACTATTATTTCCGGGCTCACTGTTTACTTTGATCGTTCCCTCGGTGCGAACTTGCTGTACCGCTTCGAGCGCCCTCAATATGCAGAGATCCGCAAGGCATATGTGACTGGTCCCAAAGTACAGGTCGGGCAAGAGAAGGACATGAGCTCTATCTATGGAGCGGAGCACCTGTTAAGAATGTTGGGTATGTTCACACTCTTTCGACTGGATGTGTTGCATGACTGTCCCAGTGAGCCTTCCGCAGATGGTGGCCAGTTCGACTATGGATGCGGAGAGCATTGGGTTGGTCAAAGACTATGTGAACGAGCTGTTGTCGTGCGTGCTTGCCCTCGTCTCGCACAGGTCGGCTCACGACGTTGACAGATTCCTCATGGCGGAGCGGGACAGGCTGTTCCTCGCAGAGTACCAGAGTGCGAGTCTGCAGTATCAGAATATCTCGCGGTCGTAATTTATTGGAGTACGTAGCACGTGACGACTGGTATAAAGATGCGCGACCCGACGCGGTTTTCTTGCAATGGCCTCCATTCTCACCGGTGCAGCCCGCGTAGCGCACTCTGCAGCAGCCAGCGTCCTCTCCACGAACCAGATCGGCGTTGGCGACGAGATCCCAAAACTGATAGCCAAGGAAGACAACCCCGAGAAGGGCTCACGACTCGATCTGAGCGGAAAGAACATCATCGTGCGTGTCTGACAGCGTCTCAAGATAAATGGCGCTGATGTCCACCTTAGCTCGGCGTCCCCGGCGCATTCACGCCGCCCTGCAGTACTCAGATACCCCAGTATATCCGCGATTATGACAAGTACAAGGCGAAAGGGATCAAGGACATCTACATCGTCGCTATCAACGACGCCTACGTGACCAAGCATGTTGCCTTTTTCTTTTGTACACGCATATAGCCTGCTTAGGACTCATGCATATGCGTAGGGCTTGGAAAGAGAAACTCGCCCCGCAAGGAACTGGTACGTCCACTGCTCGTCTCGGCGATGCACTCTAACCCATCAGCGTCGCTAAACGACAGCCCTTCGCTTCATCGCTGACGACAAGGGCGAGGTTACAAGCAGCCTTGGGCTCATCTTTGATGCTTCCGGTCTTCTCGGATCTCCGCGTTCCAAGGTATGCCAGACACTCCATCTTCAGCTTCTCCCCGATTCGAGTCGTCAGATTGTGCATGCGCCGACCCTTACTGACTTTTACACGCCAAAATAGCGTTTCGTCATTGTTGCGCAGGATAACAAGGTCAAGTTTATTGCCGTTGAAACCGAGCCAGCCGATATCACCGTGACTGCTTCAGAAGTGGTTCTCTCCCAGCTCACGTAGACTTGCGCGCGTGCTGATATGATGAAAAGACAAGAAAGATTTCCGTTGTTGAGGTACGCCAGGGCGAAGTCTAGATGCATGTATGTTCGGAAAGGACTCCAAAATCGGTAGGGAAAAGGCGATTATTCTGCATTGGCAAAGTCAGCAGCTGGTCGCTTGTCCATCTCAGAGAATCGTTTCAGCAGTGTGCCTGTGATTAGATGCTACATATCTAGATCACACACGGTCACGACGGCGAGTCCGTCGGAGACACCTTCAACTTTAACTGACTTAACATGAGAAGATTCAGAACCACGGAAAATCAGATTACCTGACAGTACAGTTTGCGCCAGTCACTATAGATGACTCGAGTAAGGCGACAGTGCATGAATGAAGATGAGTGGATGCTTTTGAGATACGTGGTACAGTCTTCCCTAGTATCCAGTCCGCGTGCTAATGTTTCAAGGCATAATTGTCTGAAATTGAAGCTTGAAGAACCTTATGACATTTCGTGAACGTTTTCGTTTGAAGATTCTTCCACCATCTCGCCTCGCCTCAAGCGCGTGATGCTTGATTCATCCACGCTCATAACAAGATGGCCTGTCGAGGGTTGTCCGTGCGGCAAAATATTTCGTCACTGTGGTCCCCATCATCAACCTACTTGTCCACTGTCAACATTTATCAGGGTAGCATCATGCTCGTTTTCAACACTGCTCCCCTTCCCCGTACAGGCTTGTAATCACAAAACATCTGGTTCAGCACCTCTGTCACAGCGTACGAGATCACTTCTTACCACGTTGGCTTCACATTCGTCTCCCATTCAAGCGCTTACCCGTCGACAGGGACAAACTTGAACAACCGAGTGGGTAAAAACCTCGGCGAAATGGACATGGTAGAGATGAGCGGCCGGATCTCAATCTGCAGCACAAATCAGAAGATGCATCAAGAGAGACCATTGGCAACCACCTTGGTGTTGTCAAATTCTCGGCAACTGTCCATCCCTCGCTCGTGTCGTGAGCCGGTGTAATGATGTATGGGGAGCAGCTTTGCGGGACACGGAATCGCACTAAAGGAAGAGTTACGCCCACATTCATGCCTCTTGAAAGTCACGGTAGGTGGCATTCCACCCCACGCCTTGATTAGGACAGCAGTGACTTGATCGGAAATGATTCCAGCGTAGCTGTATCCGCCTACACACTAACGGCGTTAGTGTCCTGGTCATCACCGCGATGGCGAAGAGACTAGTAGTCGTCTCTGTCGGAGCTTTCGGTTCTCCGGGCATTTTGGGGAGGTCAGGCATTGGGTCGTCGACCATCCTTGAAAAGCATGGTATTCCTGTCATTGTCGATTTGTCTAGTGGGGAAAAACTACCGAACCCAAAAGTGCGTCACTGACTACCCACTGCAATAAATGAGAGCCTTGTGTCCCTGAAAGGAAAATTGGCATACGGGGTGACACTCTGGTTGAGGCGGACAGCCTGCTCAGTTGGCGTCGTGATGTTACCCTCTGCAAGGAGACGGTCGTATACCTCCTATGTACTCTCCTGAAACCAACCACTCGACTCCGGTCTAGGTGTTCGCGCACAGCGAGTTCCCCGGTGGTGCCTCACGTTCAAGTAGGGGAACTGCCGACAGAGCATACGAATTGGATTTCATAACGACACCACCGGGCGAAGCGTATAATCGACCTATTGAGATTGTGGCGACGGTATCGTCTTCTAATGGTGACTCTCTGCGGAGAGACTTGAAGTCGGACGGCGTCTAGATCGCGGTAGATCGTCCAAAACGCTACACCCAATCCACACGGGCATAACCGTGCGCAAGGTGGTGTTGGTGGTCTCGTGGAGGGTGGTGACAAGTATCCACTCCAGGTGAGAGTGCTGACGATCGGCGCGCGTTAACCGCCAGAATGGACAGAGTATCCTCTACGATTTCGCCGGACAATGTGGAATGTGGCCTTGCAGAACGGCAAGATACACTTGAGAGTCTCTAGAAAATTTAGATATTCTTTGCTTGTGATGTTCAATGCGGACGAAGCAAAGTTGGAGGGGAATAGCGCTGACTCGGATCGACTCCGCTTGTGGCTTGGTACGGGACGCCAGTCGACACCAGAGAGGAGATATCGTACAACCAGATGGAGGGGGTGCCCGATGCTGTTGGATGGCAGTGGCTGTGCGACCGAACTTGATCCAGGCTATGCATCTGAGACGAGCGATGTCTACCAGACGACGGCCTCTCATCCGAACCGCAGCATATAACACCTCTGTGTGGGGGGGGGGGGGGCCTTACAGGTCTAGAAGACCAGGGCCGGTCCCAAGCACCTTCTCGTCTTTTCTTGGTTTCGTTGTTTGACGACGACGACGGTCCCCAACCACTTTCATTTCCTGACGCTACCCGCCCCGTCTGCTGGCCGACGTCGACATGCCCTGGAGGTTTCGACCATTCCTCGCGATATTGATCGTTCTGTCGTCCTTTCCGCAATGCCGCGCTCTGGACAACAGTGTCCTCACATGGAGACTCGACAGAGATGGCGGGAACGAGGTATGCTGTTCTAGCTCCCAACTTTCAACGACTATCGTTAATGCGTCGCCTAGACTTTGGGACCTAATCAGCTGATGGAGTGTGAAACGTTGAACATTGCGCTTTCCCCCGAGACGGGCAACACCTTACAAGAGGATGCATCATATCGTGTACTTGCGTTCGAGCCAGCCGGGAATGCCACGATGTCGTTCGTTGGCTGCGGGTCGTCATCTTTGCAATGGACGATAAAACGTCCTGCAGGTACGATTGGTGATTATAACCCATCGCGACGACGCGCTTAGGCATGGGTACTATAGGAACTCAGCTTCTCCTTGCGCTCTTGGACTCCCTTGGCACGTCGTTTTGGGTCCTTCCCGATACGTACACTGTTGTTCGTGAGTATGCCCACGTTCATCTTTCATCCTCTTCCTGGGCGGCGCACCTTACCTCCTTTACAGCAGGTTCGATGGAGTGCCTTGCCGAGCCCGACTCAACCGGTACTTTAGATGTAGGCGGACCCAAAATAACACTGCCTGTGTCCAGCCGCCTCATGCCTTGTGGACCTCGGAAGAAATTTTTCTCCGGAGGGAATCTGCCGTACCCAGCTAGCACGGTGGCCCTTGAATCTGAAAGTGTTTATTCTGAGCCGCATGGAGAACATAATCTTCCGTACACGAGCAGCGAGAAAGGGACCCGAGAAATATCCACTGGCAAGTTTGTTCTTGTTCCGTATTAATTCATTGGTTGATCGAAGGCATCCTTGGAACCGCTCCGTGCATTGAATAGCTATCATTAACGACCTGTGAGTCATCATTCCTACTCATCTCGGTGGACATCAGTGGCTTATTGCCGACCCATGTGGTTCTTCTGGCCAGAATTACCATGCTTGGCACAATGAGGTTTATCATTCGCACCGCAGACACACCAGATACGCCGCCCTCTGCTGTCACACCGGAAGCATTCACAAAATGCCGACCACCGCAGTCAAGTGGCATCATGCTTCTTAGATTGTGCGAACCACCACAACCATCAGCATCCAGGCTTCGCCGCCGCCTTTCTGGTCCCCCACATATGCATTCGAGCCGGCACTTGGTTACCATCGCCGTCTGTGTTTCGCTGGGAGGGACTGGGCTCGTGGCGATGGTCATCTTTGCCATCATAATGTATCATCGGC
Source organism: Neotropicomus parvogracilis (assembly GCA_038088955.1). Lineage (NCBI taxonomy): Eukaryota > Fungi > Basidiomycota > Agaricomycetes > Boletales > Boletaceae > Neotropicomus > Neotropicomus parvogracilis. Next base: position 14,442 of record JBBPJX010000264.1, read on the forward strand.
GGCAGAAAATTCTGGACGCTCAGGCTCAGGACACCCGTCCGAGACCATTTTCGGTTACCGTGCCAGCGGCGACAACGACGGGCGTATGGGTAATGACGCGCGATATGACCTCTGTCCCTATGTTAAACACCTCTCCCCAGGGAGCTCACTCACAAAACGGGGGAACAGAGAGGAACGAAACTCGGATGGATGAGAACAGGGTTCATCCGACGGCGGGTTCTACTCCAGCATCCAAGACGACTACACCCTCACAGTCCCTGCCCATCTCGTCTCGCGATACCCGCACGCAGGCCCACTTACCCGGCACGTCGTTGCTCCCGAATGGAGGTGGTCCATCCTCTTGTCACACCCTACCCCGCACAGGGACACATCCCCATATGCCTTCAACATCCGCTCCGCAGTCACGGTCCGATTCGCGCGCGCATCCATCCTCGTCCCTTCCCACGGGCGCTCAACCTCGACGTGCGACGGATACTTTGGAAAACTGCTCCGCCCAAGAACGCCACTCCGCCAAGCACGCACTCTGGCTCTCACGTTCTGCAAGCGAGTTGTACCGCGCTACAACTTCCGTACCGGGTTATCGTGTGTACGAGCATGGGCCACATGCTTCGTCGGGTCGTCAACGCGGGTGGCTCGCAGATACGTATTCCCGGCCCACGAAACACTTGCGACCCTGGCATTCTGCGTCGCCCGTGGTACGTGTGGAGCCGGAAGTGGACGCAGGGGAGGTGATGATCCTTGAGCATCAGGATGGCGGTGTAATGCAGGAGTTGCCGCCACCATATCACAAGTTGGCCGAAACTGATGCTGGTGTGTAACGTTGCCAACTGGAGATGGTAGCGTTGGTCGAGGAAGCCATTCGGGCACGGCCGTGATATGGATCGAGATCACCGGGCGTCCGGCCGAAGCAAAGGTACCATCGTATCGATAATACTGATAATACTGATACAACAAAAGACGGGAGGGTTTGATTACTGTGTTTGAGCTCCGTACCCCCTGATGCCCTCGGCAAAGTCCCACGACGTATCCAGGTGTAATGAATCTGAAATCCGTACACCAGCAGCTGTGATGGTCGCAATTTGGTACTAGAAAAACGATGAGAAAGCGCTCGTAAACGTGGCCTGGCAAAGGAGCGACGAACCTTGTTCAAACTTCGAGCGTCACGGTAGAAGAGAACGCGCATGCAGTCTTCTAATACTTTTCGTGCTTGTGCCTCTGTCAGCACGTCCTCGTAGCCCTCGACGGCCTTGCGAAGTAGTGGCTGTGCGATGTACCCCCCGTACCCTGTGGCAATCGTCGAAGCTGTATACGTCGTCCCTAGCAAATCGACATAGGACAGGAACCTACACACCAAGTCAGCCTTCAAGAAAATGTACAGACACCATCGCGCACCTCCTCCCGTCCTTGAACCACCAACGATGAGCGAATTCCAGAGGGGATTAAGCTTCGAGCGCCGCGAGTACATGACCTGCGATATGTACTCGTGTATCTCCACCGGACCAAGCTCGTGTCCATCCTGCGCTGAGATCTCCTCGACTGCGATATCATCAAGTAACCGTTGTATGTACTGAAAGTCAGACATGTCCCCGCTTGCGCCAAGGACGGTGTAATCCCCGATCGCCTGGAGACGCTGCACGTCCTTGAAGCGGGCCAGCGAGCCATACGATGCTGCGAGTCCTCAGAAATGGGTATGTGTGCTCGATCAGAGATATGGACGTACCGAGGTTGTCGGCTGCCATCATGATCCCGTCCTTGAATTTGACGGCGAGGACGCTCGTTCCAGTAACGATGGGCTGTTGCGTGCGTTGCACGCTGTCTGCGAACGCATCGTTGGTCCGATTGTTCGGTCTAGGGTGGATAGGGTAGGTCCCATACGGGTCGATCGCATCGTTTCTCTGTCGCAGCGTACGGATTAGAATCGGCACTGGCCAATATACACTTACTTACGGGGCGACCCCAGTTGGTCGGGAAGTGGTCCATGATGGTACGTAGATGGCGACGCGCAAGCTCGACGCGTAGCCTAGATAGTGTTTGCGGGTGTTTGTCCTACACTTGACCCCCTCCCGACAATGACGACCCCGTACACGCCAACGCCCTTCATACAGATCATTCCGTCCGTCCTTCCGCAGACACCGACCCCAGCGACGCGCGGAAGAGGCGCAAAACGCGGCAGGAAACCAAGAGGCGCTGTTCTCTCTTCTGGTCCCCCAAGTCACCAAGCCAGTCCAGCGGCAGGGGGGTCTGCTCCCCTCCCGGTCTCTGTTGCCGTACCTACGACGCCATCTGTAGTTCAACCCGTAGCCGATGCCTCAACCAACGTTGGCGCGAGTGATGTTGCAATGGACAGCGGGGATGAAGCTGGTCTTTCTACCTCGACTGTGATACCACCTGGAGCAGCGACGTCGACGACCGCTGTAATCAATGCAGCTGGAGGAAGTACAGGCACTCTGAAATTCGGGCCTGGTGCCGGAGACGAGGACGGTGAAGGAGAGGACGAACTGCTACCCGCCATGGCCGACGATGACTATTCGGCACAACTGTCGTGGCAGAGCGAGAGCAAGGATAATTTGAAGTGCGCATCTCGCTCACGAGAGGCATTTTCATTTTCTGACAGACACAACGTAGGGTGTTGATGGACAACTTTAGTCCTGCGCAATATGATCGTTTTGAGGCATACAGACGGCATGCGCTACCTAAGCAGGCTGTCAGGAGGGTATGTCATTCAACCGCCTATAATTACGTTCATCTAGGATGACGAGTCCTTGTGCCCAGGTAATACAACAAACCACGGGACAGCAGGTATCTCAGTCTGTCGCTCAGATTGTGGCCGGTTTTGGAAAGGTGTTCGTTGGTGAGATAGTAGAAAAAGGTAAGCACGTCCCAGTGTCTTTCCATCTGCAAACGTTCGATTTATATTTTCGATTTTCGACAGCCCGAGCAGCGCAGGCACGCCGGGGCGAGACTGGTCCCCTAACTCCCGACCATTTGCGAGAGGCATACAGGCTCTACCAAGCGGAGACGGGAAGAGTAGGGAGTGCAAGAGCTGGAAGAGGCAGAAAGTTGTTCGTGAGATGAGCGATGTTGTGCATCTCTGCGGCAGTGCAACGCGTGCCGCAGAGTTTGGTCTCCGTGCGAGCGTAGTAAGCGGCACGTTTTCTTCCTTTTCTTCCTCCCTCACCACTGGCCAGGCCACACCTTTTCTTCACACCCTCCCACCTCACCCTCTCCTTGGCCTCCGCCCTCGGTGCCTCGCCCCTGTCGGGCCCCTAGCGCGATGGTGCGCCTGTCATCACACAACGCTGCGAGGTGTGCCCGCCCGCCCTCGCAGTTCAGTTCGCGCACAGGATCTCCACGCGTCGAGGGCCGGAAAGCGCTGCGCGCTTCCACCCAACCCCTCGACTACCTTGCTCGCGTACCTTCCTTTGTCTCCCCTGTACCTAGCTCTACAATGTCATTTTCTTTTCTTCCCCCGCAGCGCCTTACGGAGAGCTCGTTTTATCTCGGAAGTTTCCGATGTCCGACCTGCTTGTCAATTCACGGTCGAACGAGTTGCTGTCATGAGTCTACCTGTATCGAGCATTAATGGGGTAGTGGTAACCTGGGTCGTTGCCATCGACCCGCCGGGGGTTCGATTCCCCCTTAATGCACGTTTTTTTTCACCTGCCTACTGCACGTGACAAGTGATGTGTGACTGTCACGTGATCTTAGATCAGCACATTTTCGTTGCGTGCGCGTTGACTCGAACCAGCTGGTTTACACTCGACCATCACGACTCCACACAGGATCCTCAGAGACATGTCTGAGCAAAAGGAGAATCCGTATCTAGCACACCTCCAGAGAGGCACTGGGTCTGCCATCCCCAAAGCTGCCGAGAGCGAACCGCTCTTTGGTTTCCTACCGCGCATGGTGACCGCCAATCAGGTCAGCAAGGCATTGGTAGGATCCATGTTAATCAGTAGCTTTAAATCCGATCTTATTCGCTTGACCTCTTCAGGAACACGACCTTAATCCTTTCACAAAAGCCCCGCATACTCCTCAGTACAAGAAAATACTGGAGGCACGCAAGAAACTCCCCGTATTTGCCCAAATGGACGAGTTCTACAAGATGGTGCGTCGGTCTCTACTCAATTATATCATGGCTGCCCTATTTCGACGTCACCCAAATATTGATACCGTTTCCACAGTTCAACGCGAACCAGATCATCGTCATGGTTGGCGAAACTGGATCTGGCAAGACTACACAGTAAGTTGGTGGCCGAGAGAGACTCTTTCTTGTCCATCCTTTTTAAAACCGTGAACTTATAGACCGGTCTCTTTTCGTCGATAGAATACCCCAGTTTGTCGCATTCTCGGACCTCCCCCACACCAAGGGAAAAATCGTTGCTTGCACGCAACCACGGCGTGTGGCTGCCATGTCAGTTGCCAAGCGCGTTGCAGACGAAATGGACGGTAAGCTGCTGCCCCTGATATCTAGTGACCACGTCCATTCATGCCTTCCTCACTCGTTTGCGTGATGTAGTTCAACTTGGGCGACAGGTCGGCTATTCGATACGATTCGAAGATATGACCGAGCCTGGTACCACGTTCCTCAAGTACATGACGGATGGCATGCTTCTGCGCGAAGCCATGAACGATCCCGATCTCAATCGTTATTCAACCATCATTCTCGACGAGGCCCACGAGCGAACTCTAGCTACTGACATTCTCATGGGTCTTTTGAAAGCGCTTGCCAAGAAGCGTTCGGACCTCAAAATTATTATCATGTCCGCCACCCTCGATGCGCTCAAGTTTCAAAAGTACTTTGGTATCAAGAAAGGTTCTACTGCGCCGCTATTTAAGGTACCCGGACGCACGTACCCTGTCGAAGTCTTTTACACGCAAGAACCTGAGCCTGACTATGTCGAGGCAGCGATTCGGACCGTTTTAATGATCCATCGCGCTGAGGAGCCGGGAGATATCTTACTTTTCTTGACCGGAGAGGAAGAGATCGAGGATGCTTGTCGGAAAATCAAGATAGAAGCTGACGATCTCGTCAACCAAGACCCGGAGTCTTCTATTGGCGTTCTTGTCTGTATTCCACTTTACTCCTCTCTTCCACCCCAACAGCAACAGCGGATATTCGATCCCCCTCCACAACCGAGGACGCCCGATGGTCCTCCCGGAAGAAAAGTGGTCGTCTCGACAAACATCGCAGAGACGTCCTTGACGATCGACGGAATTGTATACGTCGTTGATCCCGGCTTCTCGAAGCAAAAGGTGTATAGCCCGCGCATACGAGTCGAAAGTTTGCTGGTGAGCCCAATATCGAAGGCATCGGCTCAGCAGCGGGCAGGGCGTGCCGGGCGAACGCGTCCCGGGAAGTGCTTTAGGTTGTACACTGAGAAGGACTTTATGTCCGAGCTCGAGGAGCAGACACATCCAGAAATTCTGAGGAGTAACTTGGCAAATACGGTGTTGGAGTTGTTCAAGGCGGGAATCAAGGTGCGAGCGTTCCCCGATGGCTGCTGGATGGTCTCTGATGCGTCGATGTCTAGGATCTTGTACGGTTTGATTATATAGATTCCCCTGCACCGGAGACGCTCATGCGTGCTCTGGAGTTGCTCAACTATTTGGCGGCGTTGGACGATGATGGCAACCTTACTGCGCGGTG
>JBBPJX010000265.1:0-20067 GCA_038088955.1 Neotropicomus parvogracilis
TCCCTACACGACGCTCTTACAACCTCTCCGCTTTTCTTTCCGCGAACCAGGGGAGGGTGGGAATGGGATCTGATCCTTGGACGACACCTGCGCACCATACCCCGTGAACGGGTACGGCAACTTCATCAATGGCGCCGAAGGACCCGCGACCTCTTGATCCCCCGTGGATCGCTTGACAACCTTGGGAATAATGTCCGACAACTCGGGCAGCGACGAAGGCGCGGCATGCGCCTCGTCGCTCGTCTGCGGACATGCAAACAAGTCCTCCGAAAGCACACCTCGGCGTGCGGGGGTAGGAACAGAAGGTAAACCTACGGCCGCCAATACCTGTTCGACTTCAAAGGCGGGCGTGGTCGGTACACCGGGCAGCTCCCCTTCTGCTTCGTCTTTCTTGGCCATGGCCGCACTCCACCGCATAGGCGGTTTGACGGTGAGACAGAAATCGAACGCCTCTTGGATGCGCAGACGAGTGCACGTCTTCCAACTCCAGGGAAGTGGGTCGGCACCCTCGACGCCATCACTGTATATGGACAAGCTCTTTTCGTGATCTTCTTCCTCCCATCTGGTGCGGGGACCACAAAGGCCCGCACAGCCTTGACCGCTCAAGATCCATAGGCCGATCCTAGATAGTCATGAGATAACCAACGAACAAATCAGGGCGAGCAGACATACCAGCTGATGAAGAGGACGAGCGCACGCCATGCTGTCCACGCAGCATTGGCGAATAGAACGCCGCGGGCGTAATCCGTCAACGTGCCATCAGACGCGCGGAAGAAGGTCGAGTCTCGACCATTGAAGCCAGCTTCGATTAAACCCACGTATTCCGGGTTTGGAGATGAGTACGACAGGAGCAAGGCGAGGCAAAGACCCGCTCGAGGTAAGAGAAGCGCGACGGTGGGCAAGTTCTGTGAGTAAAACCAGAACGTTTCTGCGAGACCATCACGGATACCACCGTTTTCCCCAAAGAAGGCTGCATATCGGATGTACTGCATGAAGCAAAAGTTCGTGTACGACGTCATAGAGGTTAAGCTGAACCCCGAGGACGAAAAATAAAGCGGAATGATGTGCGGTCGTTCTAAAACAACCTCAGTCAATAGTTACCCAGGATCACGACGACGGTACTTACTAACACGCCATCGACGGTAGAAGGAGTAAACGAGCTCATAAAGCACAAACACTATGAAGATCCAAACCAGCCAACATGCTATATAAGCCGTCGCGCCGAGTGCCCAATTCTTTCCGGATCCCGACACGCCAGGTGCTGTCGGATTGGGGTACTCTGTGACCCTACCAGTCAAGGTGAGCACGGAAGGACTGAACGATATGAAGCGAGACACGCACTGCAGCAATATAAATACGGCATTGAAGTCAAAAAAAGTTTGTAGAGGGATATGATAAAACGTGAAGAAGGGAAACAAGTAAAAGTAAAATTTAGCCAAGAAGGTAGGGTTTCGCAGGAGTTCGGGATGGAGACCGTTTGATTTGAATTTAGGACGTAGTGTGCGATCCTGGGCACGGACCGTAGTAGGTACCAGAGTCGGACTCATTCTGGTGGTCGTCGCGCGGGACCAGACCCGAGGACGGAGTGGGTTACCGAACCGTGGCTGTTCTGTGACCTGTTCCCGACCAGGCTGTGCGGCGTCCTGAAGGCTAACGACACGAACGGAACGTGGAGTGGGTTTGCGACCAATGGTGAACGGTTCGACGGGAGTAAGCCCAGGCGTGACCCGTCCATTGGAGGAGTGAACGGTAGACCCAGGGTCTGGAGGGGGAGGACGCCTGGGGAGCCAAGAGGGATAACCCTCGGAACCTTCGGATACCCTCGGCTGGGTAGAAGAGGAGGGTTGCTCGGAGAGTTCACCTCGCCGATCAGATGGTCCAGGCGACGCGCTCTTGGGTGAGTCAGAAGGGCTACTGGGCTGGAGTCGTGACATCTCGTTAACGAAATGGGTTTATCATGCAAAAGAGTAAAATAAGCGTGGAGAGCGTTGGTGTCGCGTTCGGAAAAATGTGGTTTTTTGTCGTGTTTTTGAAAGAGTAGATTATGGAGATTAAGAGTGCCGGTGGGGGCGCGAGTAAGGAAGATAATTGTGGGCTTGGGAATTATTATTGGGGAGCCTCGTGTTGCGCAATCAGTTGCCTCGTGTCACTGACTTTCCGCAAGTGAACTGCAGAGAGCGGGAGCAGGGAAAGGAAAGAGGACCTGCGAAGGAAACGACTCACACGCGACGGCCCTGAAAAAGCTCAACCCCCTGGAATCCAAAAAAGGAAGGTACACACGGACTGGTCTCCCGCTTAGCACCAAGGGCATGAGAACCTGCAAAATTCAGAGCGTCATCGCGTAGCCAGAAATGTACCTTGCTGCGCTGGGATTCGACGAAAAAATAATGTCTCGCCAGCAAGCGTTGCTAGGCATTTACGACGAACGGAGATGATGAATGGAAAACAAACACGACAATAACAGCATCCTTCGTTCATACGATGGCGATCCGACCTTGTACCTCACGAATCCATGTGGGTAGCCGACTGTCGTCACGCGTTCCTCGGGGTAAAATGAAGGACGTCGAACCCCTCCCCATATACAGCATCCCATTCAAATTCACTCTGCTGGTTCTCCTTACCAAACGCTTCCAGGAGTCTCGCAGCTTCTTCCGTTCCGTTCACGACAGGCCGCGCGTCCTCGCTAATCTTCCCCTTGGCGCCCTGCCCATAGATACGCGATTCATCGCCCGAAAGGAACGTCCCGATTTGTCGGAACGTCAAGCTAATCCGCTCTCCGTCCATGAACTGCTCTTCGGCAGTCTTGAGTTCTACCGGCCGCTTGTCGTGATTGATCGCGTGCAACCACTTGACGTTGGTCTCCAGCCCCATCACGAACATCGAGTTATGAGGCAGTGGGATTTTCTGCGACGGCCGAGGAACACCACCTTGCCCCCCAAGCTGCGCGCCGTCTCGCTTCAAGCGCAGGGTCATGACGCGCTGTGCACCAAGGCTCACGTTGACAACCTTGGACCCACGGACGACATCAATTGTCTTGTCCGAATGTTCCGAGATGTAATCTGCCCCGCTTCGGTAATGCTGAATCAGGACGTGGTTCACTGGGTGATCGAGAACATTTTGCACATGGTCTCGAACTAGAGCGACCGTTGGGGAAAACGGATGGAGTGCGGGGGACTCGTCGGCTGGATGCCGGTAGATCGGAAAACTTTATTAGAAGAAGAATAAAGGTTGAATATAATTTACGGTCGGCCATAATGAGCTTATTGTCTTGCTCACCTTCGGTCCGCAGCGATCTCCCCCTCTACAGCCACCAGTCTGGGCACTTCCCCACCTGCATGAAATATCGCACGACATTGAGCGCACGCGGGCGCCGTGTAAGCGCCGAGCCCACCTCGATGATACATGACGTTCCATGCCACCTCTTTCCTCATATTCTCGAACGCAGCCTCGGCCAAATCGGGTGGGAGAACGTCTAGGACGAGTTCAGAATCGCCCTCGCCGATTCTATCGCCTACTCCGAGGCTCGGAGGTGGTGCTTTGCGTGGCCTGTGTGAATCGAATAATATCAATAAACCGAGATGCCGCCGCAAGAATCAGACGTGGATGACGCACATGGTGTGTATTGAGTACGGCTACGGCCGAGTCGGGAAGGGTCGTGGCAGGGTCGGCGATAGCTGAAACTATGCCAGACGTCGAGAATGGACACGTTGCAGAGAGCTCGCAAGGCGGACACCTCGTGTGCTGATAGTCGTGCGTGGGTCAAACTCAAACTCGGGTTCGACAGTTGACTCACCTGCCTGGCTCGATGTGTCGGTGGCGAAGGGTCAATGATACACGTTGTCTGAACGTTGTAGTGCTCGAATATGTGTGAACGCGCTCACACAGCTCGGGAGAGCCTTGACCGAATGAGCCTGATTTGGATCACCTATCAGTTTCACAGCCACACAGCGCAAAGATGCCTCGAGGCCACAACGTGTATCATTTTGAGCTTACATTCAAGCCTTCCACGTTCATCAAGCCACGCGTTTTCCCGACGGCCGAAGCTATACAGGAATCAGCCTGACACCGACTTCGTGATATATCGATAACGAGAAGGACCACGACTTGCGGCTCGGGCCCGGCAACCGGGCCAGACCCATTCACTGCAATATCCGCGTCGACGGTTTTTATTTCGGTCCTTCCACCAGAACTCCTCCGTAAGGACTACAGATCTAAGTTGACATTGTAGTCCGTCAATCGACTCGAACTGGAATCCGAAAATCGAAGCGTTCTCACCAAATGTATAACACCGACTTACCTCGTTCAAGTAGACAGTGGAATCGTCGCTCAATCGTGGCGTCACTCCATCCCGGCCGGATACCTACAGATGGTGTATCTCTCGTTCCATGAAGCCCCCAAACCTTCCGTGCCACCATGTCTCGCCACGTAGAACCCTTCCCTTTCCCACTACCATGCAACATGTGGTCACACGCCTCGCTCGCGTACACGACTCTGCCAGTGTGAGGCGCCAAGGACTGGGTAAAGTTTTGCCACGCATGCGTTGTCGTGACGGTCTGTTGATCATATTCGGGGCAAAACTCGAGAGTTTGGTTTATTGGTTGAACATGCTCGTCCGTAAAGCCCACACGACTAACTTCGGAAGTACCAGAATCATCTGTGAAATTCGGGAGTCTCGTTCGTGTCCTAGCACTTGTTGGCGGAACACACGACGGTTGTTGTCGGATCCTGACAGTATGACCACCTTGGCAATTGATGGGGCCATCAACAAAGCGTGTACGGAACCTCACAAACCATCGACGTCTAGATCAACGAACAAAGTCCAAGATACCCCCAAATATATCGACCCCTCGATCCCCAAGCACATCGTTGCACGAAAGGTTCGCATCTTGCACACCTGGACGCTTCCCATTCGACATCTGCCCTCGTACGCTAAGTCCTTCATTCGCACGCACACCCATATTTCCTGCATTCTCGAAATCGCCTTAAAACCCAAAGCGTTCCGCCACCGAACGCGTACCCACACACCCAGCCTATCCTCTTATGCGCATATCCGAAAAACTAATCGTCGATCCCGTTTCGAGGAATGTAGCATCTCCTTGCGTTATGCACATCATTGTCATCGTGCACGTTCGCAGACTGGTGGTGTCGAAGTAGTCCACGGCCACGGATGGGTTTCAGGGAGGATAATGCGGGCAGGTGACCGTGCTAATTTTCGAACCTGCGTTGTGGAGAGGGTTATCAGGGAAGATGGTGAACTACCCCAAGGCCCAGGCTGCTATAGTGCGTGTCTAGCTCAGCACTGCACTATACCTCCAACGACGACCACGTGACCTCCACTTATAGGTATAGGATCCCTGTCCTTTCGCTCCATGGTGGTTGGTCGAGTTTCAGTCGGGTGGAAGGTGCCGTTGGAGGGCCAACCAGACCACCTGTTTTTCCGGTGCAGAGACAGCCCGAGACGGTACTACTAGAGACCATACTCAGTGGAGCGCTTGACATGAGAGAAGATGGACGGCGGATTTTTTCAACTACTGCGATATAGCTCTCCGGGTTATGTATCGGGTCGTCGGGTTCAGTCCGACGTCCACACAACACAGGAACATTATACATTTGGTATCGAGAACGCTGTCCTCCCGACTCTGAGCCTAGGAATGCAGTGACGCACAGCGCATTGCATTCGCAGTCGCTCGGTCTACTTTGATCAGCCCGTGGCCGCTTACTAGACGGCTCATACCGATTCGGGCGTTCTGCCTTTTGCCAACTTGGCGGCCGTGCGTGGCGGTCCAGTCTTAGAAATACTGCACAGCGAGCATTGGTTGCTGGTGAGAAGCAATTATCGAACGGACAGGTTCGCAGACCTTCTCGTCGAGCTGTAGTACCTGATTTGCCTGGCAATATCAAGGGACTGGATTGATACGCGCATGTACAGTGGCACGTCCCAAGGCTGCGGAAACGCACGACGGCAAAGTGGCATGATGGTCAAATGCAACAAACGCGCATGACTCACTACAGAACGGGAAAGAAAAAAAGGTCAAAATGAAAGTTCTGGAACAGAGACACGTATTACAAGAGGGTAACGAATTGGATACATTACAGATACAATGTTACCTATCTTTTCCCCTCGACGGCCATCCCCACAAAGGTTGCTGTTTATAAAGAAAGAAAAAATCCATATACCTGACAACCGCGTGCTTCGATCACTCAAGACCAATGACTAGAAATGTGTGGACGAACAGGCAGCGGCAACGGCGGGGGTTACTCGTCAGTCGCGCTCTGAGTCAACGTTGTCCGCGAGTCGGGGGAAGAGACGGACGTCATGGAAAGGTGACGTTGTAGCGAACGGGAGAGTGCCCCTTGTGTTGGTAGCGGGGCAGGGCGCGGTGTACTACCGGCGTCCGATGGACGTCCAGCCGGAAACTGCTGTGGTGGCTTGCCGTTGACTAACGTCAAAGGGAAGTGCGCAGGCGAACTTGGACCAGGTTGACTCCCTGAAGCAGCTGACTCTTCGCCGGTCGACAATCGTCTCTTCTTTAACTGTGGTGAAACTCCTTGGTCTTCCTCGTTTTCGGCGGCATCATTTGCGTTTCGTTTTTGATACCGGGCCGCAGTATGGCGAGAGTTACGAAGGGCGGCAGCAACGCGAGAGATGCCGCGGTTGACGAATTGAGGGACGAGTTGCTCGGCGTTCACCCATTGAAACCGCGATGTCGCCACTCCTCTCAGATCATGCTTCTTGGGCTTCGTCAAATTGAGTGCCTTCCAGGGGTAATGGGGGAGGGTATCAAACTTCTCTAACGCCTCCTTATCTTTCTCGAGCCACCGATGTCGATCCTCCTCTTCTGATACCCAGCCAAGGTCTAGCAGTCTACGTAGGTGTTTCCCGTTGAGGCAGATTCTCTTAGGGTTGGGATTTTCGAGTCCGGCTTCATAAACATGCCAACCGAGAATGGGGTCAAATAGTTCGGGCGCGCGCTCGACGGAAAATTGTTCAAACGCAAAGTCGCGTACTTTGATGCCTAATTGTTGGATGTCGCTGACGATTTCTTCTTGTGTGAGGTCTGGAGGAATTATTTCTGTAGGCACGGGTGAGGGCGCGGAAGTGGCCTGTTCCGGGGCTTGGAGAGTGGTCGGTTCCCCGTCAGTGACGCTTGATTGTTCCGGGGTCTGGAGAGCGGAATCCACCAAGTCAATGACGCTCCTCGTCTACGTTGATGAGTATGCTTACGGAATCATCCGCCACCGGGGAAAGTTGAAGTACAGGCATGGGGATGCGACCGTTCTGAGAGCTCTCGCTCTGTGTTCTTCGGCCGTACGAGTTGAACGTCGGGTTAAACGACGTGGGCTCTCACAAAGAGCTGAGTTGCTCTGTCGTCTCTCGCCGGCATACGCCGAGAATTGATCCAATTACCAAAAAAGGAATAGGCACCGCCTCCTATTCGCTGGCTGTCGCGACGACCGAGTCTGGCTCGGATTTGGGCTAATAATGCTCACGACGGCTTGGCCAAGGTACGCTCGTGGCAGTCATTTTCTGCGGATGTCCTGCGGCGATTTCTCCGTTTCAGCGTTCCGGCTGATGCTAAACCAAGTGAAACATCTTGACGCATAGGCGGGGCTCCGCCGTCGAACCCGCCACTGTGACGCATTCGACCCGATTTAGGGTCGCTCGTCGGAAAGCGGCAGGAGCGGAATCTCACATCACGTGCCGCTGCGCCTCGCCTCGGCCAATCGGCCCGCGCGTCGGCATAATCCGAAGCGTCGCACCAGATCTGAGAACGCTCGTAATCTCGGGCCAGCACGACCATGAGCATGAGCTCCCAGGACAAACTGCTCATACCCCTACACGTAGCATACATACAATCACTCGGAAACGTGAGCATCCCGTATTCACTCTCTCGAGCGCTGTTTACCATCACACAGAACAAAGATGATCTCGCTTATCATCTTACTGCACACCTCCGGATGAACGCCGTTTACTGGGGACTCACGGCGCTCTGCATCATGGGACACCAAGATGCCCTCGACCGAAAAGAAATGATCGAGTACGTGATGAGCTGTTGGGACGAGGAGGCAGGTCTGTTCCCGAGTTCCTTCTCTCCTGTTTTGGCTTGATCTGACCCGATTCCATCCACTTTTTACCCCTGACCCAGGCGGTTTCGGTGCCCACCCAGATCACGATGCGCATATTCTGTCCACGTTGAGCGCGATTCAGATCCTCGTCACGCAAGACGCACTCGATAGACTGGACATCGAACGCGTCGTCAAATGTAAGTCTCCCAGCAAACGTCAGATCCTCGGAACATGAATCTAATCACAATCGCCTAGTTATCTCATCGCTCCAACAACCCTCGGGAGTGTTCGCGGGCGACGCCTTTGGCGAAATCGACACTCGGTTCCTCTACATCGCCGTCAACGCGCTCTCCCTCCTCGGTCGTTTGGATGTCATAGACGTCGAGAAAGCGGTTTCGTACATCCGTCAGTGCCGCAACTTTGATGGTGGGTACGGTGCAATCGCTGGCGCAGAAAGTCACGCTGCGCAAGGTGAACCGCGTTGCTATTGGATGCACCACACGAACTCACCCCCCGCTTCGTGCGCTGCCTTCCCCCTTTTATTTTGTTGCAGTTTTTGTCTGCGTAGCCGCGCTCGCTATTCTTGACCGTTTAGACGAGGTCGACTCCGAAATGCTGTGTTGGTGGCTGGCAGAGCGGCAACTCCCGAATGGGGGACTCAATGGACGTCCCGAGAAATTGCCAGACGTGAGCACGGCAACCAAGTTGCCCTGTCACCGTGAAGGCGTTGACTGACATGGTGACCGAATAGGTTTGCTATTCATTCTGGGTACTCTCAGCGTTGTCGATCTTGAACAGGATCAACTGGATCGACAGTGAGAAGCTTATTGGGTTCATTCTCTCTGCTCAGGATCCAGAGACGGGCGGCATCGCGGATCGACAGGGCGACATGGTGGACGTCTTTCATACCCATTTTGGAGTCGCAGGTACGTTCGAAACGAATCAATCCATCCAAGCGTTAGAGCTGTTGGATTGAACGGGATACGTCCCAGGCTTGTCCCTCCTGGGATATCCTGGTTTGGTGGATTTGGATCCAGTGTACTGCATGCCCGCAAGTATCATCGAAGCAAAGGGACTCCGGAAAGGATGGAAGGCACTGCCGCGACGGCCAGCATGATGGTGTGCTTCGTCTTAGTGCTTCTGGATTGTTACCAAATCGTAAGATGTGTCCTAGAAAGTTTAATGGTGCGGACAACTCCCATCTTTCCTGCCAAATGGGGTGGATTTTTATGTGTAGCAGTGCTCGCCTCGGCATTGCATATGATGACAAGGCAGTGCAACCCGAATACGAAAAGAATGGAAGTTGTCTACGCCATCTCAACGCAGGACTGGACCAAGGCCTTCCTCATATCCGACCAACATACCCAGTTCCCATGAATTCCTGTGCGAAAGGAGTTGCTGTGGGGACCAGAATTGGCCAGGAAAGACTAGTTTGATTTCCAGGGCAAGGAAGTAGATGTCATACATAGGTAAGGCCACTCGGAGATTAAGACCAACACATACATATCAGCTGGGTTGATCTGTTGCACCGACTGCCAATTGGTTTCCTCGGTGGATTGCCCGAACCTAGCGCATCCGTTGGCTGTTTTGGAAGGTAAGCGAAAAGGCTATTCGGTTTCAAAAACGGACACGTGTTACTTAAGACAAAAGACAAAGGACTAAACACCGCGAAACGGCAGACCTAGCCTAGTCCAAGCCACTAAGCTGAAGTGTTGATCAATCTTGGGCGACAGAATCTGATAGCAGTGTCGAGATCAGCGATCCGGGGGGTATGGAACAAATGAAAGGCATGCAACATACGATGCTGTGGTGTTCTGTGAACGACCAGAGTAGACAGCATAAGTCGTACGAGCCGAAGGCTTATCTAGCTCAAACGATTGGCCAGTCGTGTGGCTCGTTATGAGCTTGCTATGTCGTGAACCCATCATCATCACATGGAAACCAGGCATTATTGCTTGCACGTTGCGTTGCTGGCGTTCGATCGAAAAAGAAGTGGCACCGGTCTGGACTGCGCTTTCTCGCGGATACGTCTAGCCAGTGTGGAGTTCATATCTCTGATTCGAGCACTGCCAATGTGGTCTTCGTACAGAACTCGGCCATCGCCACTCGGGTTTGCTGATGACCAGGGAACCCCACGTTGAGAGACACCACGGAACTTGGTACAGCGCAGAGCCGTGGTTAAGCTACCGCTTCCCTGCTGCATTCAACATCACTGCGTGCTCCAGGGTTGATAGGAGTGCATGCGCCACGATCGTTACTGAGAAATTTTGTTGTATCAAGGCTGATAGCGCTGGTTCTGTTGGATATCGACAGAATTGGTTTAGTTCGTTCCGCGGTTAGGGTCTTTCGTCAACGAATCTCACAACCTCTTCCTGCCCGTAGGCACGTGTTCGCGACCTGTGTGCACTGTCGGCGTTTCCTTCTGGGGCGCTTATATTTTTTTAGCAACGGATAGTAGAAGTTCGACCATCGAACTTGGATTCAGACTCTGCAGTGAGCTCTGTTGTCGCCCATTGCTTTTTAACGAAATCGAAACAGGTCCGGCGTTCGCTAAGCTTGGCACGTGCGCCGTGGCTTGTACTATTTCGGACAAGGGCCCGCCATGCTTCCTGCGCATGTCCGCACAAGCTGGACCACGTCCAGTCCGTATTATTGCAATAAAGTCTGTTCTTTCCCTTAATTTCACCTTGCATGCCGCCAGCTGACGTGATCTTCATGCGATTTCAGCCTCCCGGTGCCCGGGAACCACGTACAAGTGGCAGTTGGGTGGTCCTACGGACTGGTGTTTCATGATCCCCACACACCGTCGAAGCGTGGCAAGGAATGGACCGTGACGTTTGCCGTGCAACCCGTCATCGCCCTGGTCGCTTCCCTAAGTGATTTGGCGATGCCCGCCTCATGGTGGGAGATATCAAAACCCTGGAACGAAACCGGCTTTTCTCAACCCACACTCTTCCTTTGTGCTTATTCCAGCCATTGGACTGTACCCTCTGGAGAGACTCACTCGTCTTATTTTGCCGACGTTTCACGATTTAACCATGGTATCTAAAGTTCTCGGTGTACTCATCCTCGCTCAAAATGGGGATCGTACGGAGTTTTTCCAAGATCCCTACAGCTATGCCCCAAACTTCACCGAGTCCACGGCTCTCGGTGCCGTACGTGTCACCACTCACACTTCCTCGACGAGGCATGCTGACCGGTAACGTTGACAGGTCGAGTCTTTCCAGCTCGGCTCCTACCTCAAGTCTACCTACCTAGACTCATCTTCGCCGCTTCATATTCTTGACATGCCACTGGATCCCTCTCACCCAATTCCGCCCAGCAGAGTCAACGTTCACGCAAAGTCGGGTGGCGAGGGTGCTGCCATCTTCGATTCCACCATCGCTTTGGTGCAGGGGTTGTTCCCTCCAACTCCGCTTAACAAAATCGACCTCGCCAACGGATCTACCATCGTTTCCCCGCTCGGCGGTTATCAATATGTCCCCGTCGAGATGTCCACGGAGGGAGGCGATCGCGTGCTCGAGCCATGGACAAACTGCAAGGTCCGCATGTTGCTCATCGTTTCGCGTGGTCGTCAAATTAACGGCATGTCCAGGCTTTCAAGAAGCACGTTTCCGAGGTTTATGCTTCGGAGGAGTTCAGAGAGACGGCCAAGAACGCGGAACACTTCTTCGGAGCGATCCATGACTACATGTTCGGTAGACCTGCCTCACTTATTGATATGGTGAGTCTCAGTGTTCCCTTATTTGCCGTCGTTTTCTGATCGTCCCTTTCCTTGTAGTGGAATGTTGGTGATACTTTCACTCCACTCTTTTATTTCTGATGCACTGTGGCCAGGTCTATGATTACCTCAACACGCAACTCACACACAACCAGTCCTTTGCATTCCGGCTCCCACCGACATTGATCGAACAGGCACGTGGTCTCGCAAACTACAAGGAAAATGCGGTCTTCTCGGACAAAGACGTCGGAGGCATTGGGAACAGTGAGTTTCTTGCACTTTCTCGGATCGTCAGTACACGTGACTCGTCTCTAGTCGCCGGACGAGCCATACTTTCTCCACTCATCAAGGCCCTTGAACGAATGGCTTTCGATGACGACCCGCTTCGACTCATGGTCATCGGAACCAGCTACCAGCCTTTCGTCTCTCTTTTCTCCATGTTTGGCGCAAAGGGTCCCAATGGTCAAGTCTTTGGCATTCGTGCGTATGCACATCCTTGTCGTCTCCCCTGCGCTCATCACGACGACAGCCAACTATGCTTCCGCCTTGTCGCTTGAGCTTATCCGTGGTCCCGCTCCCGAGTTCCGCGACTTTGTTCGCCTCAAGTTCAAGAACGGGACCGAAGACACCGAGTTCCAAACGCTTCACATGTTTGACCATCCCGAGCAGGCTGTCCCAGTGACCGAGTTCATCTATCGATTGGAGGTTCGTAAACGCCGTACTGCATCGTGGATGACCCTTTGCACGAACTGACGCCCGTGCAGCACCACGTTGTGCCTCACGACAAGTGGTCTTCCACGTGTTCTCCAGGCTGGTTCCCGTTCGAAATGGGTGCTACGATCGCAAGCCAGCGTACATTGACGCCGTTCCGCGTCGCGCTCGCTTCCCTCTTCGCCTTTGGTATATTCGCATTTGCGGCGTACCGTAAGTACACGCAGAAGAAGCGCGCGAAGCGGTATGACGCTATGAGGGAAGCTGAGGTTCGTGTGCCTTGTGCGGGATATGTATCTTGAGGCGCTTACTTGACTTTCCCCCCTCAGGAACAAGGTACTTTTATCAACGAAAAGTCGCGCTTGCTCCCCTGAAAGCGATGCGATCGCATGAGGTATGGCGAACGTCCCTCGAGGTAACCGCGCTTCTCCGGTCGTTTCATTTTTGCATGTGCATGTACTCTATTCTCATCACCCTAGCGTTTCTTGTTTCAGCATGACTGGCATTGGCATCATTCTTTTTTCTTCTTGTTCCTTTACTCCTTTCTTCTCGTGCTTGACGAAACCATCTCGGGCTGTACGCACACGTAGTACTGGGTACTTGCATGCTTATAGTAGGTAAATAAGTAAGTTTTTCCTAAACCTGTGAGAGGCAGCCTTTGCACGCTTCCAGAGTGGCAAAATTCGGGAATTCCACGCTGTCCGGGTGTTCTCTCCCTCGGTTGTCGTTCGTCCTCGCCGCCATCCAGATCCTCTGACCGCATCAACATATCGTCGGGTATTCCACATCGTTCCACGATTTCGA
Organism: Neotropicomus parvogracilis; assembly: GCA_038088955.1. Taxonomy (NCBI): domain Eukaryota; kingdom Fungi; phylum Basidiomycota; class Agaricomycetes; order Boletales; family Boletaceae; genus Neotropicomus; species Neotropicomus parvogracilis. The sequence goes on from JBBPJX010000265.1 coordinate 13,304, forward strand.
GCCAGCGTATGCCAAAGTGTCTGTTGAAACTCCCTTGCTTCACGTCCTCGAACCTCGCCTAGTGCATACAATACCCTCGAACCACCTCAGTTGTAAGTATTAGAGAACATGACCGAACGGTCGGCTGAGCGAGCTATGGAAAGGACAGTTAAGTCCTCCAGTCGTGAATGAGAGACTGTATTAGTATGTACCTATGGAAAGGACAGTTAAGTCCTAGGTACATCAGTATGTATGGTAATGGGTAGATACGAGCGTAGCTTACCTCCAGTCGTGAATGAGAGACTGGAGGAAAAGACGCGTCGCGAGGCGCGCGGGTAAATGAACATTCCGTATACGGTAAATTAGGAAAGAGTACGTGGAAAGTCTGTATCTCCAACAGTAAGCTACCATGAAACTAGGATGCGGCTGTTCCCATCCAACTCTTACCCAGTTTCTCCGGATGGAATGGCCTGCTGCCATCGCTTCTCGTCTCGAATGCCCGAATGTCCAGTCTAACTCTCCCACTCACACTTTGTGACGAAGGAAAAGTCCTGTTTTTTATCCGGACTAGTGAAAGTATATCGGTCGTCTTCATACCGTTACCGGCTAACTGACTGTTTTCTAGATGAGGTACAGTTCAATGAAGGCGTTGGCGCGTATTCGACACACGGCTGTGATGGCTATATGACCCCTTTTAGAGTACTACGACATAATCAAGTATGCCTCGTCATCCCAACGGGTCCCTTTGTCCACCGCCGAAGGCGAAGCAGAAATGAAGAGTTGTCAAGATGGCCACCCTATCCACGTCGAAAATCGCTTTGCAAAGTATACGGTTCCTTTGATCACGGTCCATAGGGCGTTTGCGGATATCGTAGACGATCTTTCTCACATCGAGGATCTCTTTCACGACGAGCAAATCTCGAGAACGAATCACTCACGAAACATTGGCAGGTCAAAGTTTAGCTCCTCAGATGCTCTTCTACACCCCAACTACGAGGCGGGATGCATACGGTGGTCATGGGATATGTTGACTGGTCTGACGCACACCTCGAGTTCAGGGATCAAGAGCTTCCCAGGTATGTCGTCGAACGGGTTGAATTCGCAGTTCAGGTGTCCCACAAGATGGTTCTTATGACATTCGACGCCTCGACATTCTTGTCAAGAAAGTGGCAAACCCGGAATCCAAAGTGGATGGTTGACTCGCCTCGCCCCGGATTTTGATCTCATTGGTCGGGTAGGGATCGATCGGTGCATTCCGTTGTCGAACAAGAACATCCCGTGGGCGCGGGGCTTGTATCCTGGTGGGATTATGGAAAAGACGCATCATGATCTACGTGCTAAGCATGGCGAGGTTGGACAAACCCCCCTTGATTTTCCTTCGACACACCTCCCGGTTACCTTGTCATGGTTTATCAGTAGGTCCAATGTTCTTTCTCAAGTCTCGACACTTATCCATGGAAGATGTATGCACTTTTTATACATCGCGCCCTCCTGTGTGCGGAGCTTTGGCTTCTAATGCGCAGGACACGGGAGACTCAGGGAGACATTTCCAGCAGGGCCATGTCGGACGCGTTCACATTCGTTCGGCAACCCCGAGTGTACAACCTGAGTACAGGTTTAACGTTTGACATTCAGAGTGATTGCGAGTTTCGCCTCTACAGCTCGCAATTCGTACACGATCTCATTGACGCCGACCAGGAGCCGAGTTCAACTTATTGTCCCACTTGGCCGTAATCATGGCCGCTACATAGACTCTACGTCATGAATGACGAATCGCCCAATTTTCTCTATCTCGCACGGATCAGACGATGCGGGGCAGGGAAAGGAGCACGGCAGAGCGGATGCCATCTTGGAGGGGGTATGTATCATGGTCGGTGAAGCGGTTCTTTGCCTTACTCTTGAATGTGTCAACCAGCTTGCTTGCAAGAGTGAACATGGTCCCAGTGTAGGGCTCGGATAATCATGCTCGTCGGCCGTCGCTTGTTAGTTTAGTAAATCATACGACAAGCGGTGCCACCTTCTCTGCCATGGCAATGCTCACCGACCAGGTAGCTCGCACTCGAAACCGACAATCCTGCGGCATGCCAGGTGAGAAGGTTTAAATGCTTTCCGTTCGTCCAGAGATGTATGATGAGAATAAGAGAAAACTGATTCCTATGATACTTTGCATGTGTCGTCGGAATCATTCAACTAGACGATTCCCTCGTATGCCGTATCACCACCGATTAGCCACCAGGCGTAACCAAAACGAAATGGTGCAACAACATACCTTTGGATTGGAAACATTCACAATGGAATTTCTTGGGGTGTGCCCGTGAAGGCCTTCAAGAACTTGCCTCTAAGTTCCGTGGCGTGCCTGGGGGGGTATTTGGAGGTGGGGGGGAAACCGGAACGGGGATGTGATTGACTTTCTGCGTCGACGCGTCGTCGTACACGCCTGTCTTTGGTAGCGAGCATGTTGGTTCATCTTGCAGGAGGGAGTTGTGTAGAAGCATGGGAGAAATGGGACAAGTTATGTGTGCTTCACGGGACTGGGGTTTCATTCATAGCGAACGCCACAGGCCATACGGTGCTAGGTCTGCCCCATAAACCCAGCACAGCCTCTTCATCTTGGGCTCATCGAGCAGGAAGCTCTACCGTCGACGGGTGACGGGGTGAGGGGTGCCAAGAAACAGATGACAGTTGGTCGTTTTCGTAGATATCGTACGGAAGTGCTCGCGACAGTGACTTGACGAACTACTAGTCCTCGATCGCCCCGACGAAACACCCCGAACACGGGGTGGTAGGGAGATCTTGAGAAATGATCGATATTAATAGTGGAAATGTGTGCAAGACATGAAGAACCCTGCCGTTCGCTACATCCCGACCGTCCGACGAGGACAATACATAAATACACGCTGCCCTAATCAAGTTCATGAACACGAACATGGTTCATATCACCGACGCGACAAGGATTCAGGTTGTGCAGCGACTACGAAAAACATTCAGCTTGCCATGATCACATCGACATGCGACTTCAACCCACCTTAGCCTCGCGTGTCGTCCTTCTTTTCTCTGGGATGCCCCATGTGGGGCTCACGGATGTGACGGGAAAAGTCATTGCGTGCAATGTTCTTGGTGCGTTCCCTCTGCTGGCGGTGAAGCTCTTGAGATGCCTCTATTCCCTCGATACCGTGCGTATTCCTGAGGTGCGCCGGCACAACCGTGGTTTGAGTGTTTGTCACACGGCTCATGTCGAGCGCATGGCATAGTTCACTTCGGTAAGGGCCACTCATGGTTGGGCTCGAGGATGATGAATCCGACCGGTAGTCGGCAGTAAGGTTGTGGCCGCAGCTGAAAAACAAGTATAAACATACAGTATTGCCAGCGTCTGGGACCACAACTGAGGGAGGGAACGCCGTACTATAACAACACTGGCTTCCCTTGGTCCAACTTCAGCCAGCACATTATCCTACCTGCAAGATCAAACAATTCGACGCGTCCAACGGGCCCAGCTACAATTCCCACTCGCGCATTGCCCTGCTAAAGCACGGTCGGGTACTCTTCAACACGCATCGAGTCGTCTTGGGACACCTCGACACACGCCCCTTCCAGGACATCTTTCATCGCACGATCTCAAAGTGACCGGTTGCTCGCAATTTCTGGAGAGCATAGTGGAACCAGCATACAAACACTATCTCGCATCGACGTAAGTGACTTGTCTTGGTATATCTGACCCCGAATGCTCCGTTCGTCATATAGCATTCGATCCCATTGTCTTGTTCACACCCCATTTTTCAGGAACTAGATATCCAGATCGGCATCACTGGGATCGGGTCCTGGAAATGTGATCAGCTCGCAAAAGCAGCCGGCAGGGAGGAAGGTACAACGATCATCAGGCGTGCGACATTGCATCCAGGCACTCCCATCCTGCTCACGAGAACATCCTCCTTCTCATCAAGGTATGCATGATTGAATTTTGATGCCCGTCAGTTGCCCATATTCCTCAGACTATCGTAGTTTTTATGGCCCCGATGCGATATGGTGTGTAGGCGACCTCATCGTCATGGTTCCCTTCAGCCCGATCTAGTATACAGTCAGATAAGTGCGTAACACGCTACCACGCCGCAGATATTACCTTTATATTTTCAGGGATATACGCGCTTTTTTGTCCGAAACTCACATGGGCTGCAGAGACTGGAGGTGCGGTATGGTTGTTCGTACATGTGACCGGTGTCTATCATCGGAGATGACTCGGACTAACAAGCTCAAGGCGGACGCGACGGACTACGAAACATTCGAGCAATTGGCACGTAGTGCCTCCAGAAGCTCGGACATCAACACTTTGACCGTTGTCGAACTGTGGGTGCTGATGTGAGACGCGGCCAGCGAAGAGATCCGAGGCGCTCCTGACAAGGTTGCGCATGGATATAATAATATCATCCAGAAACCTCGAGTGCATAGGGCGTCCCTACGGCCCGTGACTGGTACATGACTGCTGATGTCGGTGTACCGGAAGGTGAGTTTAACTTGCTTTCGCCCTCAGTCGTAATCATACCTGATTCAGCTCACCCGCTCCCGGATAAGACGGTAGACTCTAACATACATGTTCAATGGACAAGGTAACATAGCCACGAGTAAGAACACAAGCAACCCAGGCAAAAACGTTTTCCTTTGAGTAATATATGAACTCTTGTTGATAATGTAGATTTCATCGCTAGTTTCTTTGTAATCGACTTCGGATCGCCCATTGATTGCTTCACCTCGCGCGGGAGTGACTTTGCGAAGCCAGGATCGAACAGGGAAAAAAATTTATACGCAGCACGATCCGCAATGAAGCAGAGGCGTTATAATATCGACTTGGTAGAGGTTGACATACGTATCAGAGTCAAACGATACAGAAAGAGTTGCCAAGAGATTGAATTCCAACGTCGGGGTTCGTAACGCCCACACGCGGTCCGGATATGGATTGATTGAAGCTCACAGAGTGTACGCAGAAAGTAGACATGTATGTGGAGGTAACACCATGCCAGCGCGGGATGTAGATCGGGTCAAGGTCCGTGACGAACGGTTGGACACGGATTCATTGCCACGTATGACCCATTCACCCGCATCAGGCTGTCAGTGAGGTCCTTCTGGTCTAGACGTAGAGAACATGGTTTCCGGGACTGTTGGAGTTAGGGTCGAGATGGACGTGTGAGATCATGCCACCTTTAAGTGATGTTTGTACTGGTCAAGACAAAAAGGAAATTCTTGTCCAAGCAGGGCCTCGTCTTACAGGGACTCAGTGAGCATTCCCTAACAAGAGAACAATGATCTAGGGTACCAAGAGGAGTCAGGATGAAAATCCAAGACGAGTTACCATTAAGAAATATCAGTTCGGCTTAGGCTGCTCTCTGACCGGTTCTAGGGAGAGCAAGTCATTGGGAAAGCCTGCCCCTTTCGCCGAGATGAAACAAGGACCTATTCTGAGATGCTGTGACCTCCGCTCTTTGCGGTGCCAATCGCGTCGTTCTTCCTCTTCATATTTTCTCGTCTAAGGTACTCCCTGATGTCCTCAGGTACGGTGGGTACGCCATTGTGCGCGCTCGGCACAGGTTCACAGAACCCTTCGAATACCTGGAGGCCAGCGAACATACGGTCACTAAAGAGAACTATTGGAGCGCAAGACTGACCGGAATCACGCCTGTCCACACCCTCTTGACGACTTCCTCGTTCTGTATATCCGATCGCTCATCATTCGGTCCTCCAGTTCTTATCTTGGCGCTCGCGCTTGCAATACGCACTTTGAGAACCCGAGTGGCCTGCATCTCTGCACTCGTCGGCGGGTTCCGGGAGTTTTCCCACCGTCGAGGTAGGACGCCGTTAGTAAGGAGGGTCAGCGCCCAGAGCTTCTCTGTGGCGTCTGATACGACGGTGGCAGTACCCTGGAGGATGGCTGAGCGATAGTTGTAGCTGTTCGAGAAGGGACTGAGGGCAAGCACGAGGCCATCGACGTGGGTCGCCGCGATGCACACGGGTAGTCCATCCGATTGGCCCTCGGAGTCAGAGATCTTCATGAGGCGGCTAGATACGTGACCTAGGGCGAATCAGAGACGTACGATTACCAGAATAAAATATGCCGTTCTTTACCGTGTAAGTAGCATGCAAACGTATCGTCTCCACCATCGGGATAGACCCCCACTTTACCGATCATGGGTAATATGATTGGCATACGTTCGTGGGGATCGTCGTAGGTGTCGGAGGGTGACGGTGAAAGGAAGGATACATGCAGGACGGATGCAGTATTGACGATGCCATGGATGGTCTCGTAATCGTATACCGCTGTTACTCGGTGAGTACTGCTGGACTACGTCGGGTGTTGGGTAAAGGGGATCGGGTCGACGATCTCACCTCGTTTGTTCAACCTGTTCACGGTGTTCCTCCGTTCCTTTGGATAGCTTCGAGTGTCATCAGCATCCATGTCGGAAATGCTGATGACTTGGGAGTTCCCGGTGTCTATAAACTGATTCGACCGAGTCATCATGATTCATGACTAAGGTTGTGCCACTAACCACTCAGCGCTCATGGTGCCAGCGGTTGATGTCATTACAGTATTGGTGCCAGTCGTCCAACGCTCGTACCGATGTTCACACTTCGGAAACAACCGGTGAATGTAAAAGCCGCGGCGCGGCAGCCACTGGCAGCTTGAGGCCAGGCACTCGTGCTGAAGTGTTGCAACCCCACGGAACCAGTAGTTTGGCAGTGCTCAATTTCGCTCGCATCAGATGGACGTCAAGTTGGCTGTTCGCGAACCAGACATGCAT
>JBBPJX010000266.1:0-20043 GCA_038088955.1 Neotropicomus parvogracilis
ATGAACTTTCTGTAGAAGTTACAGAAACTGAGGAACGAGCGGATTCCCTTGATTGAGGTCGGGGGTTTCCAATCTTGGATGGCCGAGAGTTTGGCTGGGTCCATAGCTATTTGTCCTTCTCTGATGATCATGCCAAGAAAGTCCATCTTGGTTACGTCAAAAAGGCATTTGGCGAGCTTGAGCGAGAGTTTGAGTTCTCTTAGTTGTTGGAGTATGTGTCGGGTTCTGTCGTGATGGAGCTGCAATTCTGGGGAGTGAATACCAATGTCGTCCATGTAGATTTTGAGCCATCGTTCGGCGATCATGTCTGCGAAGGAGTAATTCATAAAGGCTTGGAACGTGGCTGGTCCATTGCAGAACCCAAAGAACATGACAGTGGGTTCGTAAAGGCCAAGGGGGGTGATGAAGGCTCCTTTCCATTGGTCCTCCTTCTTGATTCGAATGTTGTTGTACCCCCACCGGATGTCGAACTTAGTGAAATATTTGAAGTCCTTCATGTCATTGATGAGCTCAGGTATCAGGGGTAATGGATAGGCGTTGCGAATGGTGAAGCTGTTAAGGTAGCAGTAGTCTTGGCAAGGTCGTAACTTTCCGTCCTTCTTGGGTACAAAGAAGAAGGGGGCAGCCTGGGGTGATTTGGAGGGTACAATGCGTCCAGTGGCGAGGTGTTCCTTGACGAAGTCTTGGCAGGCCTGTAGTTCTGCTGGGTTCAAGGGGTAGACTTTGGCAATCTTAGGGACAAACCTGTCCCTAAGTTCAATGGTATGATCGAATGGTCGGTGAGGGGGCAATTGGTCATGTAAGGCTTCCGAGAAGATGTCTGTGAAGTCCTGACACCAGCCAGGGATGAGGATTTCCTTGGTTTCTGTCTGTTGTGCAATTTCAGTGGAGAGAGTGGTTGTGGCTGCTCGATGTCCTTGCAGCCATTGTTCTCTTTCTTCAAGGTCCTTCTTGATTTGAGTGTCAGCGTCCAGTTCCAGCAGTCGGAGTAGATGTGCCTGGGCGAGCTCCTCTTCATTGGGGGGGTACTCACGAGGAGACACCGTCAATTCCCTCTGAGGAGGTTTATAGTCGGGGATGCTTACATGTCCGTCTTTCCAGTTGATGTCTGGGTTCCACTGTCTTAACCAGGGTTCGCCTAGGATAAGGCGCGAGTGTCCAATGTTTAAGATCATGAGGTCGATTGTCTCCTCGTGATCTCCTGATGTGATTCATACTGTGGTAGTCTTTCGTATTGTTCCATGAACATTCTTGGTTCCGTCTACGTTAAAGGCAAGAATGGGTCAAGTGAGGTCTGTCGTAGGGAGTTGTAGGGCAGTGACTAATGTTGGGGCTATGAAATTTCCTGTGGCCCCACTGTCGATGAGGGCTTCGGTGGATACGATTTGCGACTTTCCGTGTAGGTCAACCGAAAGGTGTAAGGCCTTGTTATTGGTCGAAGTGAGCAGTACACAGGCTAGTCTAGTGACGGGAAGGGGAGACGTTCCGGCATCCTTCCTACTTAAAAATCCTTTTCCTCTTCCTTTCTGAAGCAGGTGTTAAGGACAGCGATGATTTTGTCATGCGTCTTTCCCTGGGTTTCAAGGGATTGGACTAGGGCGACGGCTGGGTTGTCATTGGTAGATTTTTCATGGGCAAGCGTATCGATGGTTCAAACGGTTACGGGGGTGGTTCCCTTGCAATTTCGGGAGCTGTGTCCCGGTCAGTGGCATCTAAAGCAAAGCCCTTCCTTAAAACAGCAGGCTTTCTCTTGGGGAGTTAATTTAGCAAGGGGTCTGGTGGCTATGGTGTCTATGTCCATGGCGTCGGGGTCTCGGGGGCAAGGTCTGGGCGACAGGGAGGGTTTCTTGTCGACCTTCTCGGTTTTTCCAGTGGCTAGCTTCCACTGGGTGTCAATGAGCTGGGTTTTGGAGTACCATTCATCGATGGTGGTCGGTGGTTTTTCTAGTGTCATGACTTTGATACGAAGGGAGGCGATTAATCCTCGTTTGAAGAAGGATTCGAGGGCGGTGAAGTCTTTGATGCCGCTGTCTGCTGTGGCCGTTCGGAATCGGGAGATGTACTTGGTGAGACTTCTGGTGGTTTCCATGGTGAGGGTATTAAGGATGATCACAGCTTTGTTCTTGCTAAGGGTGTGGCAAAATGAGGTGCGGAATTCCTTCTCGAAGTCGGTCCATTTCCCAAAGTCCTTGGCGGCGAGGGCGGCCTTTCGATAGGCGGTGGCCCATTTAAGGGCATGGTTGAGTTGCATGCGGGAGAGTGCAAAGATGACTTGTCGTTCATCTGTGTCATAAACATGTTTGTTGAGCATGAGGTACATATACGGTGACAAGAGAGAGCCAATCTTCGGCAAGATCAGTGTCTCCATCATAGTCAAAGGGGGGTGAGATCTTTATCTCGGCTTTGGTGGAGGCCATGGGGTTTACTGGGGTCGGGGGTCGGGTGGGTGTGATGGGGGAGCTAGCTTCACTAGCGGTTACTTCCTCTTCTTCTGAGGATGGGGGCGAGGGGCTAGGGTTTCTTTGTCGGAGGTGGGGACTTCTGTAGAACGAAATATTGGGCAAACGTTGATACGTTCCCAAAGGGGAGAAGCTTGATCTTTGTTACGCTCAGTCTTGAGATGGCCGATGAGGGAGGGCAACCTAGGGGGGGCACTCACGAAGAGGCACCTACTTTGTTCCCTAGGGGATAGAAGTCGAAGGTACTAGGTCTGTGATAATGACCACGGGGATTCCACAAGGAGGCAACCCTTGAGGAGCGAGGGGACGAGGGACGAAGGGGTGAAGCCGCGTCAAGAACCGAAATAGATTTCAAGATCAAGCTTAAGGCATGAGCTACGAATACAAAGCTTCTTAAATACATACTGTATCACAAGAAGCACGGACCAGGGGGCAGTGAGCACTGGTCAGTGATGGTAACGAAGCATAGGTCAAAAGATGTATCAAACGATGATGGGAAACGTTGACCCTGGCAAGTGAAGAAGAGACCGAGATGAATAGGGGGATTGGGTCAATGGGTAGGCCTACAGCCTAGAGGGCGCTCTGGGCGGAATCAGAAGATGGGAGGAGAACCAGAGCATACCTGTCTACATCTAAGAGAAGCAAAGCGTGAATGGTACATACCTCCTTCATAGTACAAGGAGATGAGAAACAAAAGAGAAGATAGCGCATATATCGTAACAGCTGTCTTTGCTACTTCTGTGCCTTGTGTTAGTGTTCTAGATTGCACTGCCATGCTTAGTCAGCAATGGTCTGGACTTGTGGCTGTGCCTGTGGGTCGTTTCCTTGGCTAAGTCCCTTGTGTGCTGGTTTCCTAGTGTTCTATGGCATTGTCTAGGCTTTCCCAAGTGTAGGAAATATTCATCCCATAACAACAACTACATAGTGGGCATTTAATTGATGCAGACCAGTTTGATCCCATTATCGCCCTTGTGGTGACCTCAATCATGGTTGCTCTACATGAGATCGAGTCAGGCAGATATATACCTACTACTGCACACACAGATCAGTTCAGTGACATCTACAACAATGTCATTGACTTCATTCATGTTCATATGTATATACTCAGACAACTTTGCCTCTTCTCAGTACCGAGACTTCATCTCTTGTCTGGTATCCTATAATCACTTGTTCTTTCCAGATGGGTCTGAATCTGAGGATATTACTGATAAGATGTAACTAATCAGTTGCTCCTGTCCATACAAGATATTTATCATTGCATGATTTTATGTTTACTATATGAATGTGACAACACAAAGCGGCATAATCTTTCCAAACCTGGAACAAGGTTCACACTAAGAGTCAGTTCGGTATGCTTGAAGTTTCGGCTACATAGCTTGTTAGTTCGGCTAGGTAGCTCAGCTAGGGTCATGGCTTTGGACTCTGCAACTCTGAAAACGCCGTAAGGAAATATAATCATACAGCCCAATTCGGAAATGTCCACCTTCCACATTTGGGGAATGTACATATATATTTGAGACTCCGACTGGCCGCTTATGAGAAGTACTATACAATATTCTTTGCAGGTGCTGGTACGGCGTTTTCTGAGCTGCGGGGTCCAAAGCCATGACCCTAGCTGAGCTACCTAGCCGAACTAACAAGCTATGTAGCCGAAACTTCGAGCATACCGAACTGACTCTAAAAAGTGATGTCGAGCGTTTCGCGACTTCTCGGCTCGCCGATGACTTGTCCGCAGCGACGCGCGAAACGGTCTTTCAATCGGCTGGGATCCCGGCGATTCCCGTGGAATCAACAGTGTCGATTTCTCGCCCGACTCGGCGTGCCTCGTCTCTTCTAACAACAACAACGTCTCCGTCTGGGATATCGGCACTCACGAGCGCGTGTTGGTGCTTCCCCACGACGGCGCGGTGATCGCGACGAAATACTCACCACACGGCGAGCGACTGGTGACAGCTACTCGCAACGTCGTTCGAATCTACGACAACACCAATCGCCGTTTCATCCTCGACATCCCCATCAATGTAACCCCGCTGTGGAACACTGGAATCGTCTGGTTCAACGACCACCTCCTTGTCGTATCCGACAAAAAAATCAAGCAAGTGAACCCGTCAACAGGGTCAACAGTCTCGGAATATCAAGTTTCCAATGCCGACGAGTTTTCGTGCATTGCCCTACCACAGCACGGCAAGTTTATTGCATACTCTTTCAAGCGTTCCGTAACGTTCTGGGATACGTCGACACATACCTGCCTCACTCACATCGAACGTCCTCAAGACATACGTTCAATCGCGTTCTCACCGGATGACCATCTTCTCGCAGTTGGTGGCAGCGGCTGGAAACTGATGATCGCAAATGCATCCCACATCGTTGATGTAAGTCCCGTGTGTCTGTGGGAACAAAGAGTGTGAACAAATTTGCACATTGCCAGGAATCCACTCGCCAGGGAGAGCAAAAAGACACACCGCCTTCAACATCACAAGTTCCTAACGACGGGCCACCTGTTTCTGGCTCCCAACCCGCGACCGCATTCCTCGCACTGAATCCATCGTGTCCGTGCCACAGGAAGTACCTGCGAAGCTCCCGGACCTATCTCCCATTTCCGTGAGCAACATTCCTCGTTGGCTTTTGTCATATCTAATCGCCTTTCTTGGGCCACTCATCCGCATAGAATTCAATTTCATTGGATCTTCAAGATCCCGCCTTCGTGGAACCAGACTTTCAAGTCGATGCCGCTGTCCTCGATCTATGGAAACATGACCAGCTCGAAAATGCAGAAGAATTACTCACCACAGCAATCGTTGCCTCTATGGAGACAGATTACGGTGCGTTTGCTGGTCGAGCTCTCGTTTGCTAGAGTGGGATCAAACCTTCTTGGATGCCGAAAAGGTGCTTGTTGCTCTTCTCTCATGAATATACGCACTGATGTAATTCGCAACAAGGCTATTGAGATTCGACCGACGGTGATTGGTTACATTGCTAAGAGTATGGCGCTCATTGGCAAAGGGGAAAAGCACAAGGGTTATCGGACTTGTGATATTGCGTTCTCGCGCTTCCATTTATCGCACGTGAACTTTCTTCTTCTCATCAAGGTCTGCATTTTTTGTTCTTGCGCGCCGTCAACTGCTTAGATCCCCTAGGCCATTGTCGTATTCATGGACGGAGAGCGCCACAATGGAATATCACGTGTTGACGACCTCATACCTGCCAATATGGTTTAACATCTCCACTGACATTTTCGACAGGCGTATATGTATCTTCTTCTTGCAAATTCACGCATCGAGAGCAAAGACTATGAGGGTGCAATAGAGGCGCTTGAATGTGCTCGAGCCAGGATGCAGCATGGCACGAGCCGGTCTCTCTTTGTGATTTCATTGGTAACTTTCTTGGAATTTATGTGTGAAACCCGCTCAGTTTGTAACAGATATCCGGATGGAAGTTTGATAACCTTGGAGGAATGATTGAACAGCTTCTCTGCGAAACGTTGTATTCAATGGGCCGGACAAAGGATGCGGCTGAGCATCTTCTCCAAGTAACCAGCGGATTAGAAGGGGAGACGAATATGAAATGGGTTCTTGGTGAGCGGTCACATGTCTCTTGAAGCCCTTGCTTATGGAATGGTTCTGGTAGAGTTTAGACAGCGTTTCTCAGAGAAACTAGAGCATCTTGGTGATACCGCCGCAGCTGCCGAGCGACATGACGAGGCCATCTCCCACTACACGATCGCGTTATCGCTCAGCCTCCCCTCCCCACAGCATATTCTGGTCAAGAGAAGTAAAGAATATATGGCAAACGGGTCATGGAAACAGGCGTTAGACGATGCAAACCAGGTATATCATTTTTCTTTCATGGCAGTCAATCCAGTTGATGTACCAACATGGTTAGGCAATCAAGATCGATCCGTTGTTACCAAGGGCCTATCAGATCAAGCACTCAGCTCTTCATAAGTCAAGGAAGTATGACGATGCAATTGATGCATTTGAGGCGATGCTCTCGAAGATGGCCTAGTCGTCCGACCCGGACGTTCAACGTGAGCCGCCTCTTGTGATAACGATAACGATGGTCCATTTACCTTACTCTCTAGAGCAAGGCGACCAGTATGTCTGTCCATCGACAACACGAGAAACGATCCGAAAGATCGTCCAGCGAGCTACACGTCATACACCACGTGTGCTCATCAATACGACCACTGGTCGTCTGCACAGTAGGACTGAACAGGCATCTTCATTCGAATCGCTGCCAATATTCAGTGAACTCGTATCCTCGACGACGACGCGGATTGACTACGTGCGAATCAAGCGCGAAGTACGACTATACTTCCGATACGTTGTGCTATCACACAAGTGGGAAGACAACGAACCACTCTTTCAGGCTGTGACACACATTGCGGTGTATGACCTAGATGAATCTCCGACACGAAACAAGTTGCAAATGTTTTGCAAGATTGTTCGGGCGGCCGGGTTCTGTTGGGCTTGGAGCGATACCTGCTGTATCGATAAATCGGATCACTTCGTACTTCAAGAAGCCTTGGTTGTGATGTTCAAGTGGTACCAGGGTTCTGCGATGATGATCGTTTTCCTTCGTGGTGTTCGGTCTGCATCCCAGCTTGGTGCTCTCGTGAAGAGTATTTGGAACACTCGGGCTTGGACCCCGCAAGAATACGTTGCCTCGAAGGTGATCCAATTTTACACAGAAGATTGGACTCTATATCTAGACCTGGGACTTCCGAACCACAAGGAATCGCCAGAAGTAATGTCGGAAATGGAGCAAGCAACTGGGGTGTCGGCACAGCAATTAATGACACTTCGTCCAGGGTTGACTAGCATTCGAGAGAAACTGCGTCTTGCTTCGACGCGCCAGACGACGCTAGTGGAGGATGCGGCATACTCGTTGCTTGGTATTTTTTCGGTCACAGGTCTTCCAGCAATTTATGGTGAAGGGGAGGCATCACTAGGGCGACTATTGGCTTATGTTCTTGCTGGGTCTGGAGATGTGAGCATTCTTGCATGGGCCGGAGAGTCGGGTAGCTTCAATAGTTGCCTTCCCGCCGAAATCACTGTATTCGATGGTCCAGCAACATCACATCTCCCACCACCCCTCTCTGACACCGAGATGCAAAAAATTGCCACCGGACCACGTGCATCCTCGCTCGACCTTGGCACGGCGCTGAAGTTGTGCGACCGCCTCGACGACCTTCCTGCACCCTGGTTCGCAGCGAATCGGATGAAGCTTCCATGCATCGTCTTCCAACTTCCACCTCTTTTATCTTTTCGGACGCGTTCTGGGCGTGTCTATCGTGCAGACACTTCCGTCTTTGGGATGGTGGAAATTGCAACAAGATATGACCTTTTGCGGATGAAGTCCCTGTATATTGTCCACCCCTGGTTGGATGCTCTTCTGGAGCATGATGATTTGCGAACTAGTGGATCTGGGGACGATGTCTCACCCTCGCCCTCGATGCACGAAGACTACGATGATATTTCTGACGAGGAATTCCAAGACGATCCCTCGGGGGTTACTGAACCCGAATCGCCGCACTCTTTTCATGCTACTTTTGTACGCAATGCCGTACCGATGGACGACGAGACGCGCGTGCGACGGTTCGTTGCGCGTCTTCGACAGCCGTTTGGTGCACTCTTGGTCACACCAGCCACAGGTGGTCGACGTGGGGCATCTGATTACAGGCGGGTCGCAGCAGACAGCCTGATTACTGTACGGTTTCAGGAGAGTGTGTCGCTGGAGGATATTCTGGATAATGTACGCACGCTCGACGTGTTGTGATTTGCTAGCGGGCATATCGGACGACGGCAAACGTATTTCAATTGTACCATTTCGACGGTACTATTGCTACAATAATGCCACCGGTTAAAAGTCTATTTTTTACGTGACAGATGTAGCCTGGCATTCTTTGAACATGTCTCCTTGGATTAGGTTCCACACGCGTGCTTACCCTACTCGTCCGTGGAAGTGTCATCGATCCTGACGTGATTCCCCCGTGCGTCCTGACCGTTGATCCTATTCACACCTTACATTCTTAACCGCCGATAGATGTAACCAATCCGGTCGAGTGTCTCAACTGAATGGGCAGATATAGTACCACAAATCGCTATACAGTTCTGCCCTTCAACTGATTGTGGCACGAGCCCCATAATCGTTGCGTCCTCCACAGAGCGGATATGCGTGGTCTCTGAAATGTTGCCCACGAATGTGATGCAACTCAGGCTCATTGTTTTTGATCACCAGTACTAGCTCCACGTAATGCACGTAGGACCCCATGTCGTTTTAGTAGCTGTAGCGAACACACCGTACTTATAGTAGCAAGGCTCGTCGTGACAGGGTTAGAGGGCTTTCTTTGTCGTATGGCGCTATGAAAAATTGGGTTGTAACATCAGAGGACTTGCGAACAACTGATATGATCAACGAGCCATGTTTTTCCATGTTGGTCTGTGGACTAGCAACGCGTTAATGGGTCTGCCAAGCTCAAGAAGTCAGCGCGAGACGACAAGTGATGCGAGGAAAACTAGCGGTACCAGATCATTGTATTCAACGGTCGTGACCAGCGAGAATTCGTTTGAAGCCATTATCGTGGACACATTTTTCGCACAGTACAGCCCGGTACCTATGTTATAGCCGCTCAATGTATCAGCCTTCTTGAAGTTCGACCAAGGGAACTTTGAGCGTGTTTCTTTCAGTCAGAATCTTGCGTCTATCGCATGAAGCACGGCAGGCTATTTCGGCATCTTATGGACAGAGGCGTGTCCACATTCAAAATTTCACGTTAGCGCTTGGTCGACAAGTGAGGCTTCTACGGCACAATAACGTCCCTGTGTAACTCGAGCCTCTCAGTATTATGGATATGTATAGTAGCACGGCGAAGCGGCAACCTTGAGATGGAAAGCAGCTCCGACTGACCTTTACGATGTGAATAGATTGGACTACCATGTTTCCGACGCCTTGGTCGAGAGAGACCTAGTGGTAATGGGTATGAATAATCATGACCATCGATAAAATAGCTCAGTTACCTGGATATTCCCCAGCACTGAAAATAGATGTGCCGTTGCAAGGACACTTCCTAGGGACTTCCAGAATCTGGCCCAAGTAGATGCATTAGCGTAGAAATGGAGAAGAAGAACGGGATGTCAAAGTTGAAGTTGATTTATTCTGCAAGATGGGGCTGCGTTAAACTTCATTCGTGATGCGGGTGCTTCGGTCCTCGTGGTTCCTTGCTGAGCACTAGCGCCAGGAACATCATGATCAGGTGATGAAACCAGGATAGGCAACGTAAGCTGCACCTTGTTCCCACCGCTACCCCCAGGTCGTTTCGCTGATGGCTGGATCGTCGAGGAGGACTGGTGCGTTACAAGAAGAAGAAATAGTGTACCGTAATGCTGATCTTTGGGCAAGCACGGCGCGAGGATACTGAAATCAATGTCGGCGGGATCGTATCTGCAGTGACGTTCTCAGCGGACGGTAAGAAAGTCGTGACCGGTGGTGGATTGGTTCAAGTGTGGCAAGTGGAAGACGGACAACGACTGGCTTCGATGGGGAATTTCGGAGGTTATGTCAACTGTCTCGCCTCCTCGCGAGATGGCAATTGGATTGCGGCGGGGACAAATCAGGGCGAGGTTGTCGTCTGGTTTGCAGCGACTCGCAGACCGGTCATTTCTACCAAGGATGGTTGCCACGGAATCAACGGCGTCGATTTCTCGCCCGACTCAGCGCGGCTCGTCTCTGCTAACTACAACAAAGCCTCGGTCTGGGACATCGGCACTCACGAGAGCGTGTTGGTGCTTCCCCACGACGGCGCAGTGATCGCGGCGAAATACTCACCAAACGGAGAGCGACTGGTGACAGCTACTCGCAACGTCGTTCGAGTCTACGACAACATCAATCGCCGTTTCATCCTCGACATACCCATCAGTATAACCCCGCTGCGGAACAATGGGATCGTCTGGTTCAACGACCACCTCCTTGTCGTATCCGACAACAAAATCAAGCAAGTGAATCCGTCTACAGGGTCAGCAGTCTCGGATTGGCAGGTTTCCAATGCCGACGAGTTTTCGTGCATTGCCCTACCGGGGCACGGTAAATTCATTGCATACTCCAGCAAGCGTTCCGTATCGATTTGGGACGCGTCGACACATTTCTGTCTCACTCACATCGAACGTCCTCAAGATATATATTCAATCGCGTTCTCACCAGATGACCATCATCTCGCAGTTGGTGGCAACAGCAGAAAACTCATGATCGCAAATGCCTTTCGCACCAATGCAAGTACCGTGCGTTTGTCAGATCAAGGTTCAAATGAGCAAATTGTCGTGTTTTAGGAATCCGCTCGTCAGGAAGAGCAGCAAGGCACGCGGCCTTCAACATCACAAGTTCCCTGCGAAAAGCTACCTGATTCCAACCCCCCAACTCGCGACCGCGTCCGTCGCGCTGACTCTATCCTGTCCAGGCCACAGGATGTACACGATAATCTCCCAGATCCACCTCCTACTTCTGTAAGCAACATGTCTCGTTCGCGATTGTCATGTCTAGTCGCCTTTCTTACTTCGACAATATTTCCGCATAGAATTCAATTTCATCGGATTTTCAAGATCCCACCTTCGTGGAACCAGACTTCCAGATTGATGACGCTGTCCTTGATCTATGGAAACGTGATCAGTTCGAAAATGCAGAGGAGTTACTCACCAAAGCAATCATTGCCTCCATGGCGACAAATCATCGTGCGCTTGTTAGTCGGGCTCTTGTGCGCGCACGTTTGCAAGAGTGGGATCAAGCTCTCTTGGATGCCGAAATGGTGCTTATTAATCTGCTCTCATGAATACCCGCGCGCTGATGTAATTTGCAACAAGGCCATCAAGATTCAATCGACAATGATTGGTTACATTGCAAAGAGCATAGCGCTCATCGGGAAGGGGGAAAAGCGCAAGGGTTATCGGACTTGTGATATCGCGTTCTCGCGTTTCCATTCATCTCACGTGAACTTTCTCCTTCTCATCAAGGTCTGCGTTTTCCGTTTTTGCGCACCCTTAATCTGCTCAGATCCCGTAGGCCATTGTTTTGTTCATGGATGGAGAGCACCATGATGGAATATCGCGTGTTGACGACCTTATTGTGACGGTTCCCTCAAGCCAAATATGCAAGGTCGTCCAGGCATGTGTATAACCTGCCAATATCCCCTAATGTCTCCACTGACACTCCTGACAGGCCTATATGTATTTTCTTCTTGCAAACTCGTGCATCGAGAGCAAAGATTATGAAGGTGCAATAGAGGCGCTTGAATGTGCCCGAGCCAGGATGCAACATGGCACGAGTCAATCTCTCTTTTTGATTTCATTGGTAACTTTCTTGGAATTTATGTGTGAAACCCGCTCAGTTTGTAACAGATATCTGGATGGAAGTTTGATAACCTTGGGGAAATGGTTGAACAGCTTCTCTGCGAAACGTTGTATTCAATGGGTCGGACAAAGGACGCAGCTAAGTATCTCCGTCAAGGAACAAGTGGTTTGGAGGGGGAGACGAATCCACAGTGGGTTCTTGGTGAGCAGTCACATGGCTCTTGAAGCTCACGCTTATGGAATAGTTTGGGTAGAATTTAGGCAGCGTTTCTCAAAGAAATTAGAGCATCTTGGAGATACCGCCATGGCTTCCAAGCGACACGACGAGGCCATCTCCCACTATACGTCCGCGTTGTCGCTCAACCTCCCCTCTCCACAACACATTCTGGTCAAGAGAAGCAAAGAATACATGGCAAATGGATCATGGAAACAGGCACTAGACGATGCAAACCAGGTATATCATTATTCTTTCATGGCGGTTAATTCTGTTAATGTATCGACATGGTTAGGCGATCAAGATCGATCCGTCGTTGCCATGGGCCTATCAGATCAAGCACGCGGCTCTTCACAAGGCACAGAAGTATGACGATGCAATTGATGCATT
Source organism: Neotropicomus parvogracilis (assembly GCA_038088955.1). Lineage (NCBI taxonomy): Eukaryota > Fungi > Basidiomycota > Agaricomycetes > Boletales > Boletaceae > Neotropicomus > Neotropicomus parvogracilis. The sequence continues at coordinate 12,402 of JBBPJX010000266.1, forward strand.
CGAGAGGATGCTCTCCAAGATGGCACAGTCATCTGACCCAGACGTTCAACGTGAGTCGTCTCTTGTAACGATAATGACGATGGTTCATTCATCATACTCCACAGAGCAAGGCGACCAGTTCATAAGCCCGTCGACGACACGAGCAACGATTCGCAAGATTGTCCAGCGAATCACACATCATTCACCACGCATGCTCATCAACACGATCACTGGTTGTCTTCACAGTAGAGCTGAACAGGCGTCTGCATTCGAATCGCTGCCAATATTCAATGAACTTGTATCCTCGATGACGACTCGGATCGACTACGTGCGAATCAAGCATGAAGTACGCAAATACTTTCGATACGTTGTGCTATCACACAAGTGGGAGGACAACGAACCGCTTTTCCAGGATGTGATACACATTGCGGTGTATAACCTAGATGAGTCTCCTACACACAACAAGTTGCAAACGTTTTGCAAGATTGTTCGGGCGGCCGGGTTCTGTTGGGCTTGGAGCGATACCTGCTGTATCGATAAATCGGATCATTTCGTGCTCCAAGAGGCCCTGGTTGCAATGTTCAAGTGGTACCAGGGATCTGCGATGATGATTGTCTTCCTTCGTGGTGTCCGATCTGCATCCCAGCTCGGTGCGCTTGTGAAGAGTATCTGGAACACTCGGGCATGGACCCTGCAAGAATACGTTGCCTCGAAGGTGATCCAATTTTACACAGAAGATTGGACTATCTATCTAGATTTGGGACTTCCGAACCACAAGGAATCGCCAGAAGTAATGTCAGAGATGGAGCAAGCAACTGGGGTGTCGGCACAGCAATTAATGACACTTCGTCCAGGGTTGACTAGCATTCGAGAGAAACTGCGTCTTGCTTCGACGCGCCATACGACGCTAGTGGAGGATGCGGCATACTCGTTGCTTGGCATTTTCTCAGTCACCGGTCTCCCGGCAATTTATGGTGAAGGGGAGGCATCACTAGGGCGACTATTGGCTCATGTTCTTGCTGCATCTGGAGATGTGAGCATTCTTGCATGGGCTGGAGAGTCGGGCAGCTTTAACAGTTGCCTTCCCGCCAAAATCACTGTATTCGATGGTCCAGCAACATCACATTTTCCACCACCCCTCTCTGACGCTGAGATGGTAAAAATTGACACTGGACCATATGCATCCTCGTTCGACTTTGACACAGCGCTGACGTTGTGCGATCGTCTCAGCGATCTTCCTGCACCCTGGTTCGCAGCGAATCGGATGAAGCTTCCATGCATCGTCTTCCAACTTCCACCTCTTTTATCTTTTCGGACGCGTTCTGGGCGTGTCTATCGCATAGAGACTACCGTATTTGGGATGGTGGAAATTGCAACAAGACATGACCTTTCACGAATGACGTCCCTGTATATTGTCCACCCCTGGTTGGATGCTCTTCTGGAGCAGGAGGATATGCATACAGGTGGATTTGGGGGCGACGTCTCGCCACTACCCTCGATGCACGAAGACTACGATGATATTTCTGACGAGGAACTCGAAGACGATTCTTCAGCCGTTATTGAACCCGAATCACCGCAACCTTCTCGTGCCATCCCTGTACGGAATACTGTACCGATGGACAACGAGACGCGCGCGCGACGGTTCGTTGCGCGTCTTCGACAGCCGTTTGGTGCACTCTTGGTCACACCAGCCGCAGGTGGTCGACGTGGGGCATCTGATTACAAGCGGGTCGCAGCAGACAGCCTGATTACTGTACGGTTTCAGGAGAGCGTGTCGCTGGTGGATATTCTGGACAGTGTACGCACGCTCGACGTGTTGTGAGTGGTCGCGAGCATATTAGACAACGACAAATGTATTTCGACTGTATCATTTCTGTGATGCTTTCCTTGCTGCTATGATGCCACCAATTAAAAGTCTTTTTAGACGTGATATCAGTGGCCTGGCATTCTTTGAACCCATCCGTCCGCAAAAGTGTCATCGATCTTAGCATGATTTCTCTGTGCGTCCTGATGGTCGATCCCACTTGTTTCTTAATCGCCGATGGACGTGGCCGTTCCAGTCGAGAGTCCAGATGGTACACACAAATCGTTACGCAGTTCTGTCCTTCAATCTGATTTCGAGATCAGTGTGGCACGAGCTTCGTAAACATTGGATTCTCTCTAATATGTTTCCAGTGAAAGCGATGCAACCCGCTGTTTCTGATCATTACTAGTTCCATGTAACGCATGCAGGGCCTCCGTGCGTTTTGGTAACTGAAGCGAACACACCGTGTTTCTAGCTACAGGGCTCGTCGTGGCACGGTTAGAGGGCTTCCTTTGTCATGGAGCGTTACGGAAAACAGGGTTGAGACATCAGAGGACTTGCCAGCCACCGATATTATCGATGACTCGTTTCCTCCGTGCTAGTACGTGGACCAGTGATGCGTTAATAGGTCTGCAGAGTCGAAGAAGCCTGCGCGAGACAATAAGTGATGCCAGGAAAAACTAACGATTTTAGATCATTGTATTCAACGGTCGTGGCCTGCGAGAATTCCCTTTGAAAACACTGTTGTATTTCGGGATCTTATGGATAGTTGGGCGGGCACCCTAGTTCATAGGCTGTCTGCGAGGTAGAGGCCACCCGGGCTATCGATCCTGCTTGTGCACCCGTCAAGCACACGTCTCCGAAGATCAGGGCCGGGTGTCGTGGCGACTACAGGATGCACCTAGGCGGCTAGGGGGAGCGGGATAGGTAGTGGTTTCGAGCCTGCGAAAGCTCTCGTCAAGGGCTGCCGCTACCCCGACCACCACCTTTCCGAGGCCATTTAGGGAACTGCCAGCCGCGATCGCTGGAGTAAACCAAGTGGTACGAGCGGCACACTGGTGACCTCTGATGGGACTGGTTGCCAGATGGGCAACAACAAGTAGGGAGGGAAGGGCTTCTCACACGGCATCTCGGTCCCAGTCAAGATATCCAGGCCCTTTCGGATTGTCTAGCCGCCGTTGGGTCGTTCCCATGCGGCATGACGTGGGCGTCAACTCTTTGGTCGCCATAGTACCCCACGGACGAGGGCATTCACACGAAACGACACGGACGTGTCTTAATGGCTGTCCATATCTATCATTTTCACGTTAGCGCTTGGTCAATAAATGAGGCTTACTACGGCGCAGTAACGTCCCTGTGTCACTCGGGTCCCTCAGTATCATGGATATGTTTTGTAGAACAGCGGAGCGGCAACCTTGAGTTGTAAAGCAACTCCGACTGTCTTTTATGATGTAAATAGTCTGGACCCCCACGTTTCCAACGCCCCGTCGAGAGAAACCTAATGGTAATGCGTATAAGTAATCACGACCATCGATAAAACAACACGGTTCCCTGGATGTTCCTGAACACTGAAAATAGATGTGTCGTTGCAAGGCGCTCAAGATTGGCGCAAGGACACTCCCCTGGAATTCCCAGAATCTAGCCCAAGTAGAGATACTAGCGTAAAAGTGGAGAAGAAGAGCGGGATGTCTTGTTTGATTCATTCTGCAAGAGCGGGCTGCAGTAAACGTCACTCGTGATGCGGGTGCCTCACGGTTCCTTTGGGCGCTAACTCTAAGAATATCATGATGTGATGAAATCAGGATAGGCAACATAAGCCTCACCTTGTCCCCCCCGCTACCTCCAGATTGTTTCGCTGATGGCCGGATCGTCGAGAAGTACTGGTGCGTTACAAGAAGACATAGTGTGCAATAATGCTGATTTTTGGGCAAGCGTGGTGCGAGGATACTGAAATTAATGTCGGCAGGAACGTATCTGCAGTAACGTTCTCAGCGGATGGCAAGCAAGTCGTGACCGGGAGTTGGACGGTTCAAGTATGGCGAGTGGGAGACGGGCAACAATTGGCGTCTATGGGGAATTCCAATGGTATTGTCTACTGTCTCGCCTGCTCACTAGATGGCAAATGGATCGCGGCGGGGACACACCGGGGCGAGGTGGTCGTCTGGTCTGCAGCGACACAAGAAATGGTCTTTTCAACGCGGGATTCCATTGGCTATGGAACCAATGGCGTCGATTTCTCGCCCGACTCGGCTAGGCTCGTCTGTGCCGTCTACAAAAAAGTCACTGTCTGGGACATCGATACTCACGAAGGCGTGTCGGTTCTTCCCCACGACGGCGCAGTGATCGCGACGAAATACTCACCAAACGGCGAGCGACTGGTGACAGCTACTCGCAACGTCGTTCGAGTCTACGACAACATCAATCGCTGTTTCATCCTCGAAATCCCCATCAATGTAACCCCGCTGCGGAACAATGGGATCGTCTGGTTCAACGACCACCTCCTTATTGTATCCGACGGGAAAATCAAACAATTCAGTCCGTCCACAGGGTTAACAGTCTCGGAATGGCAGGTTTCCAATGCCAACGAGTTTTCGTGCATTGCTCTACCAGGACACGGCGAGTTCATTGCATACTCCACCAAGCGTTCCGTATCGTTTTGGGACGCGTCGACACATACCTGTCTCACTCACATCGAACATCCTCAAGACATACGTTCGATTGCGTTCTCCCCAGGTGACCATCTTCTTGCAGTTGGTGACAAGCATGGGAAACTCATGATCACAAATGCATCCTCCATTGTTAACGTAAGTGCCGTGTGTTTGTGGAAACAAGGAGTGTATGAACAAATTTCCACGTTGCCAGGAACCTACTCGCCAGGAAGAGCAACAAGACACGCCGTCTTCAACATCCCGAACTCCCAACGACAAGCTACCTGTTTTCAACCCCCCAACCCGCGACCCCATCTGTCGCACTGGCTCCATCGTAGCCGTACCACAGGAAGTACCCACGAAGCTCCCGGACCCACCTCCCATTTCCGTGAGCAACATTCCTCGTCGGCTTTTGTCATATCTAATCGCCTTTCTTGCTTCGACCATACTTCCGCATAGAATTCAATTTCATCGGATCTTCAAGATCCCACCTTCGTGGAACAAGACTTCAAAGTCGATCCCACAGTCCTCGATCAATGGAAACATGGTCAGCTCAAAAATGCAGAGGAGTTACTCACCACAGCAATCGTTGCCTCTATGGCGACGAATTATCGTGCGCTTACTAGTCGAGCTCTTGTGCGCGCTCGTTTGCAAGAGTGGGATCTAGCTCTCTTGGATGCCGAAATGGTGGTTGTTACTCTTCTCTCATGAATATACGCACTGATATAATTTGCAACAAGGCCATCGAGATTCAACCGACGGTGGTTGGTTATTCAATGGACCGGACAAAAGATGCAGTCAAGTATCTTCATCAAGTAATGAGTGGATTGGAAGGGGAGACGAATCTGCAATGGGTTCGGGGTGAGCGGCCACGTGTCTCTCTTGAAGCCCTTGCTTATGAAATGGTTCTGGTAGAATTTAGGCAGCGTTTCTCAAAGAAACTAGAACATCTCGGAGATGCCGCCGCGGCTGCTGAGCGACATGACGAGGCCATCTCCCACTACACGACCGCGCTGTTGCTCAACCTCCCCTCTCCACAACACATTCTGGTCAAGAGAAGCGAAGAATATATGGTAAACGGGTCATGGAAACAGGCGCTAGACGATGCGAACCAGGTAAAACGATATTCTTTCGTGGCGTTTAATCCTGCTAATGTACCAACATGATTAGGCGATCAAGCTCGATCCATCGTTGCCATGGGCCTATCAGATCAAGCACGCAGCTCTTCACAAGGCAAGGAAATATGACGATGCAATTGATGCATTCGAAGTGATGCTCTCTAAGATGGCGCAGTCGCCTGACCCAAACATTCAACGTGGGTCATCTCTTGTAACCGCGATAACGATGGTTCACCTACCTTACTCTACAGAGCAAGGCGACCACTACGTCAGTCCGTCGACCACTCGAGCAACGATTCGAAAGATCGTCCAACAGACCATACGTCATTCACCACGCGTGCTCATTAATACAACCACTGGCTGTTTGCTCAGTAGGACTGAACAGGCATCTTCATTCGAATCGCTGCCAATATTCAATGAACTTGTATCCTCGACGACGAAGCGGATCGACTACGTGCGAATTAAGCATGAAGTACGACAATACTTCCGATACGTTGTGCTATCACACAAGTGGGAAGACAACGAACCACTTTTCCAGGATGTGATACACATTGCGGTGTATGACCTGGATGAATCCCCGACATACAACAAGTTGCAAACGTTTTGCAAGATTGTTCGGGCGGCCGGGTTCTGTTGGGCTTGGAGCGATACCTGCTGCATCGATAAATCGGATCACTTCGTACTTCAAGAAGCCTTGGTTGCGATGTTCAAGTGGTACCAGGGTTCTGCGATGATGATTGTCTTCCTTCGTGGTGTCCGGTCTACATCCCAGCTCGGGGCTTTGATGAAGAGCATTTGGAACACTCGGGCATGGACCCTGCAAGAATACGTTGCTTCGAAGGTCATCCAATTTTACACAGAGGATTGGACTCTCTACCTTGATCTGGGACTGCCGAACCACAAGGAATCGCCAGAAGTAATGTCAGAGATGGAGCAAGCGACTGGGGTGTCGGCACAGCAATTAATGGCACTTCGTCCGGGCTTGACTAGCATCCGAGAGAAACTGCGTCTTGCTTCGACGCGACAGACGACGCTGGTGGAAGATGCGGCATACTCGTTGCTTGGCATTTTCTCGGTCACCGGTCTTCCGGCGATTTATGGTGAAGGGGAGGCATCACTAGGGCGACTATTGGCTCATGTTCTTGCTGCATCTGGAGATGTGAGCATTCTTGCATGGGCCGGAGAGTCTGGTAGCTTCAACAGTTGCCTTCCCGCCGAAATCACTGTATTCGACGGCCCAGCAACATCGCATCTTCCACCACCCCTCTCTGACACCGAGATGCAAAAAATTGGCAGTGTACCACATGCACTCTCGTTCGATCTCGATACGGCGCTGAAGTTGTGCGACCGCCTCGACGACCTTCCTGCGCCCTGGTTCGCAGCGAATCGGATGAAGCTTCCATGCATCGCCTTCCAACTCCCACCTCTTATATCTTCCAGGACGCGTTATGGGCGTATCTATCGTGCAGACTCTCCCGTCTTTGGGATGGTGGAAATCGCAACAAGACATGACCTTTCGCGGATGAAGTCCCTGTACATTGTCCATCCCTGGTTGGATGCTCTTCTGGAGCATGATGATTTGCGAACTAGTGGATCTGGGGACGATGTCTCACCACCGCCCTCGATGCACGAAGACTACGATGATATTTCTGACGAGGAACTCGAAGACGATCCGTCGGCCGTTATTGAACCCGAATCACCACAACCTTCTCGTGCCATCCCTGTACGGAATACTGTACCGATGGACAACGAGACGCGCGCGCGACGGTTCGTTGCGCGTCTTCGACAGCCGTTTGGTGCACTCTTGGTTACTCCAGCCGTAGGTGGTCGACGTGGGGCATCTGATTACAGGCGGGTCGCGGCAGACAGCTTTTTCACTGTACAGTTTCAGGAGAGTGTGTCGCTGGAGGATATTCTGGACAATGTACGCACGCTCGACTTGTTGTGATTTGGTAGCGAGCATATTGGACGACGACAAATGTATTGCTACGGTACTGTTTCTGTGATGCTTTCCTTGCTACTATGATGCCACCAGTCAAAAGCCTTTTAGACGTGACGGTCGGTCCCACTCATGTCTTGATCGCCGCTAGACG
>JBBPJX010000267.1:0-20015 GCA_038088955.1 Neotropicomus parvogracilis
CCACCACCACCACCCCCATCGACGTGCCAGCGCTCGCGTTCTATCCCCGGCATTACGGTACATGTTTCGGGGACTCTTCCACTCATACCTACGCTCTGTATCACCGAAGATCTAGATTACAGGCTGCCAAATTTCTCAGGTCAAACTTGGAACGATCCTTGGCACGGAAGCGATGCGCGACGGCAGGTGGTCGTCAGTATTCGTGCTCGCGCGAGTGTGCCTAACTCTGCTTCACAGGATAACCAAGAATTGTGCACGTACATCGCAAGTCGATACAAGTCGATCGGGATAGACGCACAAGAACGAAGCCCCGAATGCAGGTCCAATGCTAATACTAAGCTTGGAGGAACGCACGTGGTCTGGCCACAATGATAAAAGGCTATCAATATGAAAGAAGATCAGAGTAGTGCCATTGAAATACGAAGGTAAATTGACGTCAAGTAAAGTGCTAGAAGAATGAGTCTCTCGGTTCTTGTAGAAAATGATATTTGACCTCGCTTCTCGATATGATTTCCCTTCTCGCCGTCCATCGTGGCGACCGAGACGTGGATCATGCTGCGTGACGAGCGACGGAGAAGGGAAAACTGAGGGTGCGGGTGCTTGTCCATATTTTGTCTTTCGATGCCAGCAGTATCATAGGTTCAAAACGCGAGGACAGGAGAGCCGTAACTACCGGAGTGTAAGCGAGGGGCTTCAAGCGACCCCACTGAAGCGAAGCCGTGTTTGAGGTCAATATTACTACGAACGAAAGCAACGATGATCGGGCTCTGACTCTGGGGTTGCTGCCCGAGTCTCTATAGGAACTTGGGGTTGAGGAGGTGGGTTTCCAGAACCACGGGGGTTAGGCGTAGCTGCGAGCACAAATAGATTCGCCTCGTGGTGCTTGCGTGTGCGCCTTGTTCTCCATCGATTGCCACCGTTTTTGCCATCGCCTACGATGACGACGACAATGGAGGTGGAGGTGGCCTCTGACGCTGCCAAACACGGTCTTTGTGGCACCTCGCTCGTCGATCTCCCGCCTGAGCTCCTCACTGCGATATCTCTCCTTGTGGGGTGTCCAACGGTCGTTTGGTGTCGACTCGTTGCGTTTTCTCTTCCTCTTCTTTGTCTTCGACTCATTCGCGACCCGTACTAGGTGTGTCGACTGCTGAAAGACGTCATTGATGCGTCGATCGAGCTGCAGTATCATATCGAGCTCGTAAGAGATGGGATGATCGACGGCAGTCTCGCCCGTGTTCGAGGCCAAGGGTCCACTCCCACTCAGGCTCGGCCCGCAACAACTTACTGGCACACGCGCCTCACGACATCAGACCGCCTCGCACGTCTGCAGCAGCTGCGAAAAGCATGGCAGACGCTCAGCTGGACGCACTGTGTGACGGTGCCGATGCCTGGACCGTGTTGTGCGTATGAGCTCGTCGGTGGCGTGTTTTGCAAGACGCAGCCGGCCGTGCAGAGAGGGAGCGGTGAGTTCGTGTGGCCCTGGCTTGTGGCAGGCGACGGCAACGTGCACGAAGAAGAGCAAGAGATGAGCCAGCTCCTTGGCTCGCGTGCCATGTCCGCGACGTGGCTCCCTGGTACACACACGCTGGGCCATACAGTCGTCAGAGACGACCTAGGAATTCCGACGCGCGATTTCGCGATAGATCCTTCCCAGGATTTGCTAGTGTTGTTAAAGGGTGGTGAAGACGATGGATTGTGCGTCTCTTCGTTCCATTTGGGTCGTGACGATGCGCTTGACGAGAACGATAGACCGATGGTGGTCGTCTTTCCTGGCATGCTCGAATTGCACATTCGGTCCATGTCAACGAATCAGACCCATCCAGAGGCGAAGGTTCCAGTACTGTGTGTGCCTGTGGTGTACCCCATCACGAGCGTGTTGGTGCAGATCGTCGACGACATCGTGGGGATGATGTATTGCGTCGATCCTGTTAGTCCGCGCATCACGATATGGAATTGGAAGACGGGATGCCTCGTTATGGTACGCTTACATTGGCCTTCTAATGACAAAACTGACTCTTGGACCCGCACGACAGGATCGGGCAAGCGAATGCCTCCCGCCTGAGATTTGGGACTTTTCGTTCGTCCATAGCCGTGCATTTTTCGTGACGACCGGTAATTGGAACGGGTCGATCCTACTCTTTACCTTCGCCTGCGGTCCTACCGACGTCAGCGACGCTAATGCTGACCTATCCGATCCACAACCCGAACGCGGTTCTGTCGTGCACGTCGCGACCCTGCATTTTCCCCCGATCCAGTCGGCCGCGCGTGTGCTTAGCGTCACCACGCATACTGGCCCCTTTCTGGCTGGTTGTCCCCCGGACGCACCCTTCGTGTCATCCAACTCTGACAGGATCCACGTGTTGACGATTCAATACGGGCATTTATCGACGTTGGACGGACCAAGGACGCGTCATAAGGTTGGCGTGGTTGTGCATCAGCGGGCGCTGGAGGCATATCTGGAGTGGGGTGCGGCCTGGAAGGACGTTGCCGGGCCAGACGCTGGGGCGATGGAGGTATATTGGTCAGAGTGGGGACAGACACAAGCGCGGATGTTAACCAACATAGGCATGTTTCAGTGGTTGAGGTAGGTCGTCGTCGCGTCTCGGAACAGGCGTGTCGCGTCGACGCTGACGACGCGGTGTTAGATATGTGCACGGACAGCGATTCGTGATGCTTCTGCCCTCTTCTAAATCGGGAAAGAGCACGGTCCAAGTGCTCGACTTTAACGTCCATCGAGTCTTTGACAACACTGATACCGACAACGAAGACAAACACAATGGTAATACCTGCTCGTTTAATGAGGGTAAAGACAGGGACGAGAATGAGGACGCAGATCAATCCTTGAGCATAACTACCTGCAAGCGTGTCGATTACCCTACACGTCTCGTCATGCCCAACATCTTTACGAATGCCGTCGAGAGTGGGCTGCCCTATCGCGAAACGCGGCGGGACGTCTGGGGCGATTACTCGGGGGTCATGATCGATGATGAACGGCTGGTCGGTCTCAGGGTATGTATTGACTTGCTGTCAGCGCTGGTTGTACTGAAGACAGGCATTTGGAAAGCAGAACCCTGCGTTCTTGACCGGGGACATGAAAGAAATCGACGTATTCACACTGTGATGTATCTGTTTTCGTCCCTTCGATGTCGGTGGTTTGATGTTTTGGCGGCGATCTTGTATGGTCCTGTTTTCAATGGTAACGCTCTCGTGTTGCGCTGTAGATATTGGTCCGATCAGCTGTATTATAGTTGCTTCAATTGATCTACACCCGATTGTACATTCTCCCGATGTTCAATCAAACGACCAGGAATGCTAGCATCGCCGTGCACTTGCAGAGGAAATCAACACTGATCGGAGGGTCAGATTAGACTACCAACTCGGACGCATCTTTCACACTTTTGGCATGAGGACGAGGTCGTCGGGGATGGTCCCTCACCGCTTGAAGGACATACGCAGTGAGAAGGATGGAATTGGCCGTCCACGTGAAATTGACACGTCAGTTAGCTCATTCTGGTCTTTGTTATTTTTATGTAGGATTCGGTGGCTTCTAGATCATTATAATGTAGTTGTCAAGCCCGAACACATCAGCACCACAGGTTCCAAGTGTAAGGGATATTTGGTGGGTTGGAGGACGTCGTCGTCAAGTTCCCCGCCGTACCAGAATCTGGGAGCGTTAGATCGGAGTGAAGGTAATGGATCCGAGAGTCGGACTGCTGCTCAGGCAGCTCGTTATCGTTATCGACGGCCACCGTCAAAATCGTCCAAGTAGGCAAAGATCCCATTTGTAATGAATTTAAAAACCGTGATCTGTGTTCTGCGCACCAGGGAAGGCTTGAAAGACGACGATGAAACAGATCAGACACATGCCGTATGACGAGACACCGTGGAATTTCGGCAGTGTGTACAGAACATGAAAGGGTCTCGGGGACAGAAGAAGACCTATAAATTAGATTTAATTAATTACAGCTCGTTTGGCCTACCTTCGACAAGTTCCTGAGCAGGCTGCCATGAGGTTTACTAGTCCGGTGTTCGCACACCAGTAATTTTGTCAGTGTCAGCGACGAATATTGCGACAAAATGACTTTCAGCTAGACCTGTAACGTCAGCCCCTCCCAATCCGACAAACCATGGATGAGGTAGGGCAAGCGCCGGAGCTCGTCAAACCCAGGCAAGGAGCAGGCGAGCACTATTGATTCTCTCCGCAGGTTCTTCTCAAAACACACTCATATGAATTACGATGTCTTGCCCCCGCTTCTGTCAATCATCAGAATTATCAGTAAAATCGATGACGAAATTGTGGACGAGAACCTAAACACGTCGTGGTTTTCAATCCCAATGACCTCTACAGCCATTTCTTCGTCACACGGGTCGCTGGCTGCCAGCGCCAATAGCTCCGAGGAATTCGTTCCTGAGATGGCTCGGGTGATTCGTGTCACCGCTGCTGATACGAACTTCATTAGACAAGTTCTTTGGTAAGTACTCCCACTTAGCTCATCAACTTGAGCTCATAAGTGGCATTAGCATCCCCAGATAGTGGCAAAAATCCACTCGGTTCCGGCGAAAAGGAAAAGGATTGGACCGGCGTTAAGTGGGCGGACATCTAGGTCAATTTCGGCACATGAAGAAATCATGATTTCGGCTTGATCTACCTGTATTTGAGCAGCGTTTGGATCAACTGCCAATTGGTACAAGTGAAAGATGAATGTATGTTGTTATCATTTGGACCGTGCCTGCGGGCACTTCATTTGGAGGTGCACGCGCGTCGGATGAAGGCTCTGACTATTCGACATCACTAGCCTTGAACCCCAGCAAATCAGTCCCCGACTTAGATCGTACATTGAGAACGGCGAACGAGCTCGCAGAGGCCCCATAAAACATAAGAAAAGAGAAAGGCTTTGTCACTCACTCTTTCTGCGGTCCGGGTCGCTGTGATAGAGGTGTTCACCATGTCAGACGATACGGCAGATATACTTGGCAGGATTTGCTGGGTATCGACGCTCGACCGGTGCTGGCATCTGTTCCTGGAGTCTGGATGAAGGGAGCCATCTGATCTGCCATCATCAAGGGTCACCACGTTCGTACCCTTCCAACTTCGCAAAGGGTCTGGAACGTGGAATCATCGATCCATCAACCCCTACCTCATGCCCGACGCGATTCAACCGATCGTCCTCAGTTTCTACATCTTGGACATTGTAAACCATACAATTACCGAGAGTCTTGATCGGCACTAACAGTTCGCATTTTCTGATCTTCAATCTTAATTGGATTGTACAACAATATTTGCATACCTTGTAGGACGTCCTGACGAGTCACAAGATTGCATCTGATCCGTAGGAACGTGGCCGCGAGGCGGAACAGATGCGATATCATCACCGCCTGGCATCGACAAAGGCGAACCAGGACTCGACGGTGTTCCCTACCTTGTGTGTCAGTAGACAGGGCCGCAAAATGACCACAAGACACGATCGACAGATTTATTGATTAAAACGTCAGCAAGTTGTTTCCCAATCCTCCTGGCACGATCTGTCAAGAACAGATTGAATTGGGCAGCGTTGTAGTTATAAAAACAGTAAACGCTCGAGCTCCGGGCAGGAGCGCTTGGGAGGAGGAAAGAAGTAGACACGAGTGACGGGTGGAAAGAATTAAAGCACACGGGTCCGACGGATTGGACATATCAACTTGCGAGAGAAGACGGGAAATGTGGATAGAAAAGAAAATAAGAATAGGAAGGTATGAAATAAAAGATGCGGGTACCAAAGGTATCGATAACTTCCAACGTTGGAGGGCGCAAATGAACCACATTCGTCAAGGGGACATCGCACAAAAATAAAATAAAAAAGGTAAGGAAGTACCACAAGAGAAACACCCAATCTGATAAAACACGCACAAGATACATTTTCTTTTAGTCAAGGCGACCAACACCAATAGAAAGGAACCGTGCGCTCGACGAGTGTCACGAGGGTCACAGGATAACAACGTTACCACGCGGTCCTTACTCGAAAGTACCAGCATAAGGATCTATGGATGCGTACGTTGATGTATACCTCTTTTCAGTATCCACTGTTTGTGTGACACTGACACGAACGGCGACGTTGGATGACGAATCTGGAGTGGGAGTGGTCGGTGTATAGAGTGTTCTCATGGTGGACCCGTTGTAACTAAGGGCGCGTGCGGGGAAGGCGATCGGGGAGGTAGGTGGGGATGTCATCTTGCGGGCGGCATACGCGTGCAGCATGTCGTCCGGTGACATCACGTTATCAGGTAGCATCATCATGCCGGAAATCGGAGATGTAACACCTGGGGAAGCGTGGACAGGAACCGGAGGCACAGGGAGATCAACGCTTCGTTTTTGGGGAAAAACATAGTCATCTTCGGCGTCTTTTTCATCGCCAGTGCGCATCACTATGTGTTATCGTAAATGTAGTGCACGGTTCGTGTATCAAATACACTCACTTGAGAGCGAGGGCCAGACATCCTCCATGTGGGGATCCGATTCCGCAGCGGGGTCGCCTTCCATATGGGCTTTGATATCTTCAACACTCAGCGAAAGCGCACCCTTGGTCTGCGTAGGAGACATGTCGCCGGTGTCGTTCTTAACCGGGAAAGGGATTGGGAGTGGCGGAATATATGACGAGGCGAGGGAAGAACGGAATGCACGACTGGTCGCCGTGGTACGGCGAGACTCCACAGACGGACGAACGTCAGTCGCAAACGAAACCCTAGACACACGCTCGCCAAACGCCGAGGTGCGGATACCAGGACGAAGCTGGCTCATTTGAGAGATATCGAGGGATTGCTTCTCCGCGCTCGCTGAATCGCCTTCGACAGCCATGGTGCTGGCAGGACGGATAGCACCAAAGGTGAATGCAGAGGAGCGGTTTCCCACACTCCCAACGGCAATGCTGTTGCGGATTGCAGCAGTAGCACCAGCGGCGGTGATCGACTTCCAGTCGGTAGAGATGGTAGACATGCGCTTGTCGACCGCCTCGGAGAACCGTCTGCGTTTCTCCTTACCCTTGGCACGGCTCTTCCTGATGTAGAAATAAGCGCCGAGGACGATGAAAAAGAGTGGGATCAGCAGCCCTGCCGCAATTTTGCCCTTCGAGAGGGAGCTGTTAGTGGGGAAATTGTTGACATATGTGACACTATTTGGGTTGTTTGTGGACGTAGAGCCAGACGAGGAACCAGTGGAGGTCGCAGTAAATACAGGTCCTGCAGGGAAAGGACTGAGGAAAGGTTGAGAACCAGAAGTGACGATCGAGAACTGAAGCTGCGCTGGGGACGTGGCGTTCCACCAGCTAGACTGGAGGGTAGTCTGATAACTGCCCAGGGCGTAGTTGACGTCTTGCCAGATATGAACACGGCTGTTAGCGAGACCAGGCGCGATGAGATAGATATCGACGGCTGCCGTGTTGGACAGACACGATGTATCCCAGGTGATGTTGACTGGGTTGGAGGTAGAAATCGTCATGCCTGTAGTGGGGTTCGTATAGAATCCGCCGGTAGCACAAGCTAGAGAGCAACCCGTCACAACCAGAATGCAAGGACTGGAAATGCAATACCCACAGTCGCGCTTGTGAAGGACATGGTGGGCGCCAGACCTAGCACGGACACGCTCAAACTTTCCCTTGCTCATTTCGAAACGTATGTAGGGGGGGTTAAAGCCCTTTGAGAGTAAAGAACGGCTCCGCAACGGAGGGCGGTCTGGGAGGAAGGAAGGGGCGTGAAGATAATGAGAGGAAAAGGGAAGGACTACTAGACAACAGCAACGACGACAACCAGACACGACGACATTCGAACTCAGCCGCCCTCACACAAAACGACCCCAGCCACCTCGATAACCATCCTCCAATCAGAGTCGGTAGCGTCGCCAGGGATGTCATCTCATGCGAGGCACATAATATATGGCTCTGATTGCTGCGAAGAAAAAAAATTATTCTACCGCTACATATAACCTCTCTAGCCGTCACTTTGCCGTCACTAGTCTTTCAATCTCTTCTGCATTCTTGATCTACAGCAGCTGGAGTTAGTGAGCCTCGGACATCGAAAACTAACGACTCGCCTTCCAGTTGTGGTTGCCCGCCACTCGGATGTAACCGGTAAACGCTTCCTCAGGGGTGTATGCCCTGCATTCCTATGAACCAACGGGTAGGTCACACAAGCAAAGGACCCACCTATCCCAGTCTTTTTGCAGTCGCGCAGGGTTCGGCGTCGTGGACGAGATAGCCAGCCTGATCTGCAACAACACCGCCGACACGCTGGCCGAATAAACCGGATGAACGCCAACTCTCGTTTGTCATATCTCGAACATACCAATAGCTCGGTAGCCAACCTAGGAATAGATTCAGCGTGATTTCACCTAGGACGAGGCGCGTCGAACAAACCATCAGAGGTGAGTAGGTCCATGCAGATGGAACCCCCTAAGCAAAGTTGGTTACTGCGGACGATCGTAAAGTCAAACATGCAGCCTAACCTAAGGTGATATGACCACCGCCACCCTGCACGCATGTTAGATTAAACGTCCCAAGAACTCATCTCCTCACCTGCATGAACGGACGGAAACGTGGCCGAATGATACGGAAAAATGGCGGTGCATGGGGGAAGCTTGGTGGGAATCGAATCTCCACCGCAACCGAGTTGACACCTCTGTTTGTCGTCAAGCAGCACGCACAAAGCCACGTTCAAGGACCTACTTTGACTTCATATCATTTGCGACCGGAAGCTCCCGGTCAAACGAATGAAGCTCCACCAACCATTGATATAAATTGTCTTCATTATGCTGCGGAGGGAGGTACCAGCCCAACGTTTCCAAATCATTCTTCGCGAGCGCGATATCTTGTTCGCGCATCATCGACGTAAACTCCCTTCGCAGTGTCGCCGATGCAGTCAGTGAAGACTCCGTTGGAGGAGGAAGTAGCTCCTTCGCATTCCGCTGTATCCACTTGTCGTTCGGCTTCCAAGCCCTACCAGAGCGAGGTGGCGCGTGTAGTGTCTCTCTATCGACACCCATGTTTTCAGAAGTACCTGGGTTCGCTTCAGAATCAGACGCATCCTCTTTGGGTCCGTCAAGGATGGCGCGGTCTTGGGCCTCGAGTATAATATCCTTTCGAGCCGAAACACAAGCTTTCACAAGCTTATCGAGCTGATGCGACGGTTGAGGGACTTGAACGGTCTTCGACCCCATCATCGTCGACCAGTTCCGTTCTTGTTTCAAATACTTCCCCACCTTTGGTTCCTCCTCCGCAGACGGATTCGGTAGCAGTAAATGATCATCATTCTGATCAGTTCCGGCCCGGACGAGCAGGTAGCGGCTGTCCACAAGATGAGCACGCCAAGAATCTCGATTCCTGTAATCCAAGCTGACCACATGATCCATTCTGTTTTGTCCACGACGAAGTACGGCGGCCCGCTGTTTACGTACTCCTGTCGTCGATTGACAATTTCTGCCAGAGTGCAACATGACACAGGCTTTATCATGCTCTTCTTCCACACCGTCGAGCTGCTCCGAGCAAAGCTGCCCAGAGACACTGAGGCGTTCTGGCACAAATAGACGCCTGTAAACATGTCTGAGTGCCCAAGCAGGGAAGAAATGGATCGCCACAGCTACGTACCGTTTCCATGACTGCGTCCATGCAAAACTTTTCTGACCCACAATCCGTGTCGGATTATCTAGCCGGCAGTCGGTTATGATAGTACAAGTGACATGCTTCTAGTGACTCACAGAATGCCAGTTCCTGAGAGGAGAACCGTGGAATGCCTAATCAATCCTCATCATGAGCGATATCGATCGACTTTGTTAGAACTTGTACTTGCAAACAGGGCCGGATATTTCCCCCCCGGCAGCGCGCTGAGGAACTTCTTTTCTTTGTCTGGTGCTCCAACTAGGAAACGGAATTGTCGGTAACCACCTTCCACAAGTTAGCTTCGATCGTGCGCTCGCCGTGAACAACTCACCCAGATTCCTCAGGCGGTCTTCCGGTTGCGTCAACTCTTGGATGTGAGCGGTACACGAAGCTACGCACCTAGGTCCCTTGTGAGCGTCACATGCAGAATCAATGATTGACCGACACCTACCACCTCAGAACAGACCAAGCGGCAGGCGAAACCCTGGGATCAATATCACTCACCCGCGCCTTCGTATTTCCAGACGAAAACTGCCGCTGTAAGTACTCCTTCATCACTTTGATCTACACCAGATGGTAAGCCACGGCATTGGCTTAACGATCGACAATACTCACAGAAGGCAACGACGACAAAAGGTCCACAATTGCACGTCTCATCTGGTGAAATAGGTAAACAACTTGGTCGGAAAAGCGCTCATTGAAACCACGTACGTCGGGTAGATCCAACGAGTCAAACTCGCACAGACCGTCTTCGTCAATAGAGAGTTCTACATGCTCTGGCCGCCGGACTCGCAGGCCCATGCCACCTGGTAACGGTTCGTCCAGCACATCTTCTGCCGCTGAAACATATGCGAGCGAGACAAGAAGATCCACCGCTCCAGTATTGGTGACAATTTCGTGCTGCTCAAACGTAAGTGGATACACCATGGTCTACGTTTGGACAATTATCTGCGTACCTCGATGGAGGGGCCAAGGTTCAACGAATAATATTGAAATACACAAAGCTCAGAGGCACAAACGTATGGCCGGAGGGCTTCGGCCGTTCCAAGTTTTTGATGACACACGACGCAGTGCCGTGTCGAGAGCTGTAGCAGTCGTCAATGTCAGACACGAATCCGTGTGAAGAGAAGTCCAAGATATACCGCTAGTCGACGTAACAGAAAGACAAACGAGATTTTCAGAATGTTCATTTCGGTACTGCTGGTGTCGACTGGGTCGCTCGGGAGGTTGTTCGACTCGGACAACTCCTTTTCGTCCAACTCTGCTATTTCCAATTCCTTCACGCACGTCAGAGCTCAAAAATCTCGAGCCGTGAATATTAAGCTATACCTTTCTCTTTTGTTGGAATAAGACGCCAGGGTCTTGTTGTGTTGTCTCTGTTTGCCATAACAGCTCTTCGGCACCAGCCCAACCAAGGTTAAACTTTCGTCGGAGCCCCAACAGTCGAATCAACTGTTGATCGAGCAATGATTCGAGCGAAGTACTCAAACTCGTCTTCCGAAACATGCCTTGGATGCGAACTTACACGTTCAGACCAATAGAAAGGACCAAAACCCCACCTACTTGGATCTGGAACACTCGCAAAGTCCATGTCTGAAACTGAACTTGTGTCACTTGCGTCATACTTCCCCTCCTTACCCGTGTTCCGCAAGAAGAACTCCTGAAAGGCGGCTGCGGCGCTATTCCTGGAAGGCTTGTACTGCTGCGTAAACCCGACTTTGAATTTGAGGGTTGACCCTGTGCAACGGAGATCTGGAACAAGTGTGCCATCTTGCTGCAAGACAGGATAAACCTGGTTGAATCCTGATACTAAGAGTGTCAGATGGAACCCTGGTTCTAAAAAGTGTCGGTCCCAAGCGAGTAATGCATGAGGAGGAATATGTCGAAAAAGATCTGAAACTGGAAGGGATACGGAGAGAATAAATCGATCGCTTCCTATCCATTGGATCCCCGGATTGTATCCAGCAGCTTTGACCTCGAAAAAATCCCTATAACCATCGTTAACAAAAGGTCACGGAATGTCGAAACCGCGTACTTTTTCAGATGGTGAAGTGATAGTTGATTTGTTTGGGGAGGGCCAGGCCGCTCGAGGTTCTCGTCGAACACCAGGAAATCGGCTTCGTCGCCATCGCTCTCATAAGGACTGTCGCCTTCATAATTGTCACCGAGAGATATGGCCCCCACAAAGAACTCTACAACTTCCCGTAACGTACAACCTGTTTTCGTTGGCAAGTCGTCAATGACGTGAGCGAATTCTGATTCCAAAGCGCCTGTGTCTTGAGAATAACCGAAGTAAGTATGCTCATAAGGATAGAGGGCGGAATCTGAACGACCCATTAAAACCAATTCGAGTAGAGCCGTCACAGAACACTCGCCAGACACGACCAATATGATCGTTTGTGCCTTTCCTTCGTCAGAATTAGCGAGAAGAATTTCCAAAGACGCATCCTCGTCTCCAGGTTCCACACCTAATAAGAAGCATCATAACATTCGGGTTAACCGGAAGAAAGATATCAGAAATCGAAGAGAACGTACGCTCGACTGACCAGTCTCCTGAGCGTGCAATTAATTCCGGGTGCGCACTCAACTCGGAGAGATCTGAAGTAAACCTTTTACGACCTTTCAAAGGGACGGGTGCACGTGCGGAAAAGGCTTGGCCGTCGTCCGGGCGTGGAACGGATGTGACAGACGAGCTGTCGCGGATATCCACGGATGGTCGAGACATGCTTGTTTGCAAAAATCGAGTGTCTTGTTTCCAGTGAGGGGATGCGCACCCCTCTAGTCTTGGACTTGAAATAGGGGGCGTATCCGAATGAGTTTGCGAAGCGTCCCACGGCCTAACTTTTGGGGATAAATGTCAGTATCTGGGTCGCAAAGCCCCGAGATTCATACTCTCTGGTATGTAAACTCGACCGTACCAACCCTGAGCGTCGCCTGGAATCGGAGGAACTGTTCAACTCCTAAGTTGGAATCGCCACCGTGACCAGGCCACGTGATCAACCATTACGTGATTTGAAGATGTTCACCACCGACCGCCTTGTGCTTCGAGGCTTTAAAGAGGCAGACCTGGATAACCTTTTGGCTCTGCGCAACGATCCAGATGTACAGCGAGGAAAAACATTCGGGCCCGTCGTCCCTCGCCCTCCAAAGTACAAGGAAGTTCTGCGCAATATGGCCGAAGACGCCGCCCTCTGGTTCACGGTCATATTGAAGGACACGGGGGAGTTCATGGGACACTGTATGGTCAGGATATCCGAATACAAGAACAGGGATGGCGAGTTTTCGATATCCATGTTTCCAAGGTTCTGGGGGAAAGGGTACGGAACGGAAGCTGCCACGTTTACGGTCAGTTACACGTTTCGCGCGCTCGGCCTACAACGTTTGTCGTTGTCTGTCCTTGATGGGAATGCTGCCGCTCGGAGACTATATACAAAACTGTGAGAGCGATTGCATCCGACGTTGCAAGCAAATCAACTGTGTTCTATCCAGCGGATTTCAAGAAGAGGGCAGAAAGCGGCGAGGCAGCTGGACTGAGGGACACTGGGAAGACATCATATACATGGGAATCTTGGAAGAGGAATGGGCTGCGTTGCACGAGGAACCCCGGGGCTAAACCACTCCCGCGTTGTCCTTATACTAAGCATCATGAATTGCACGTATCAAACAGAGCATAAAGCAGGAGACACTAGGCACCGGTATGAAAATAGGCGATCTGTTGATCAAAGGGTATGTCGCTTGAACGAACGATCCTCATCGTTCTGTGCAATGCCAGCGCTGCCCGTGTATAATCCAGACGACCAGATTCATCCATCATATGCATGTAAAACTCGGATGCAAATTCATCGGCGTGTGCACCATCCGTCTCCCACATCGTGCTAACCACCGAACGGAATCCGACAAACTGAATGGCCGACGCAAGATGGATCACCTCATCCTGACAATTCTCCTCTCCGACGATCGCCTGGCGGGCAGACAAATACGCAAACTGGGCGTTCCGCAAATCGCACTGCGCAATGTCCTCGGCCTTCAGCAGTCCGTCGCATAAAGTAAACCCGGACTTGAATGGGTGGCTCTGATCTGTAATTCCGTGACAAGCAAGGTGGACAAATTCGTTCTTGTTCAATTGCTCAGCAACCCCGGCGGCGTTTGCATCCTGGTATTGAATGCGAGTGACTGTGGCGACTGAGTCGATACGTTGCAATGTAGTGCATAGTTCATGGTCTACCGATGCAAGCCTGTTCTGGGATGGAGTTTGCGCAGGCCCTACGAACAAAAGGCGTTGGCGTTCCTCGGATGGATCCGACAAATTTTTCTTTTGAGCGCGAATGAGGGCGGTCAATGTAGGTGTATAGGAAGATATATAAAGATCGGAGAATATTGGCTGTCCCTCCCTATACGAGCCAGCGGCATGCAACGGAAGAAGAGAGAACTCGGCGGTCGGACACCACCAAATATGTGACCCAGGGGGACAGTGCTTCTGAAGGACCTTCACGATCGGGAAGACAACGGCGTCCCATAGTTCTCGTAGTAGCACCAAAATGTCCGTCGTCAAATTACCGGATTTGGTGGGTGATGTGAGAGAACGGAGCTGCGATGATAGTTCAGAGACGCGGGGTCTTGTAATGGTGAGAGGAATATGGATCGGATCGCGGTCGAAAAGAACGATAGCAGCGTCGCAGCCGTACTGGCTGGCGTTGACAATGATGACAGGTCCTCGGGCAGCTGCAATTTGGAGGTCGGCGAAGAGTAGAGGTTGAAGGAAACGTGAAAGACTAGGCAGCTTGCGAATATCAGCGACGACGTCCTGTAGTTGATTGTTGAGATGGCACCCCCGGTCGTGCTGAAGCGCATCGTTGGAAGGGGCACCAAGATAAATACGGAGCAAGGAGGTCAACTGGGTGAACGTGTCTGCCAATCGCTTGCCTGCGTCACCGGATGCTATCACCTCATCGAGGGGAGAGTAGAGGCAAAACAACAGATTCCAGAAACCATCGCGACCTTGTTCAAGAAGCTCAATTGCATTGGCAAGATAGCCAAGTCGAATACAAGCTGAAAATGCGTCAACTGTCGTCGTTTCTGTAAGTCTTTTGAGCTGCTCAGGTCCACGAGGCAGAGATATCAGGGTTGCAAGATGGTGAGTACCGAAGCGTAAAAATGTTTGGTAGGCCAGGACTGTGGTATTGTGTTTACACTCCTCAGCTGCTTGGATCCATTGCTTGGCACATTCCAGGTCGGAGAAAGACGCTGCTTGCGAAGCGTCGGAGAGTTGGGAATATACAGCAAACGTTTCCTCTAGTTCCTTCGTGTCGTGCATTCCAGAAAGCTTGAATCGAGCATGGATGCACAGAGCAAGGACGCCCAGAGATGAAGATCGATTAGGATGACCTTGTGGGTTGAGTTCTAATGCATCACGTGCAAGAGTAACTGCCTCATCAAGGTCAGAGAGCGTCCCAAGTTGGGCAGATCGAGCGTAGAGGCAACTTGCGATATTGACCAGCGAGAGGGATCGATCAGGATGTCCTTGTGGGAGAAGATCCAACGTCTCGCGGTAGAGGGTAAGCGCATCTTTAAGATCAGACACGGTTCCTAGATCGTGAAAGCGAGCATAGAGGGAATTGGCGACACTCCTGACCGAAACCACCCGGCAAGGATGATCGCGTGGGCGACATCCCAACACATCGCGTTGAAGGACCAGTGCCTCGTCGAGGTCGGATAATGACCTAAGCCGTTTGAAACGGGAATACAGGAGGCTTGCGACGTTACCCATGGAGCAAATCCGCTGAGGGCCGCGCCGCGGGAAAAGCCTCACGGCATCACGTTCGAGAGCCAGTGCTTCGTCGAGGTCAGACAGCGTTCCGAGCTGCATAAAGCGAGTGTGGAGAGAACTTGCAATGTTGCTCATCGCGACGGCTTGATCAGGCTGTCCTTCTGGACAAAGTTTCAATACATCGCGTTCGAGGACAAGCGCCTCGTCGAGATCAGAAAGTGTTCCAAGCTGTGTGAAACGGGAATGAAGGCAATTTGCGAGGTTGGAAAGTGAATGGGGTCGATCAGGGTGTCCCTGCGGGCGAAGTTCTAAGGCTTTGCGTTCGAGGGAAAGCGCCTCCTCGAGGTCAGAAAACTTGCCGCACTGGGTGAAACGGAGATGGAGGTAATTGGCCACATCGACTAGCGATGTGGCACGATCAGGATGTCCCTGCGGGCGAAGTTGCAGTATTTCACGATGGACAGCAAGACACTCGTCGAGGTCGGTCAACATTCCCAGGCTAGTGAAACGGCCGTGGAGGCAATTCGCAACACCTGTCAGCGAAAGGGCCCGATCAGGATGATCTTGCGGGAGCAGTTCCAACGTATCGCGATACAGGGAAAGGGCCTCGTCGAGGTCAGCCAGTGTCCCGAACTGGGTTGCACGAGCATGGAGGCAATTTGCGATGTTGCCTAGCAAAAGCGCTCGATCGAGTTGCCCTTGGGAGTTAAGCTCCAGAGCGCTCCGATAAAGGTCAAGTGCCTCGTCGAGGTCTGATATTTGCCCCTGTTCCTGGAATCGGGCGTAGAGCGTGTCTGCAAGGCTATTTGCCGCGGCTTGTCTGCCAAACCGTTCCGGTGAACATTTCAGGGCAATGCGGCGGAGCGCGACTCTGGTGCTCGACATCGCGGATGGTGAGCAATTTATTTGAGTGACAACGGCCTATCGAAGGCGAATGTGAATACACACACCCAATCCGACAGACAATTCATACCTCTAGGACGAATGGGCGTGCAGTAAAATGTGGTTGGAAAGCAGAGGACCGGCAGTGCCAGCCTTGTCGCTATTATCTTCATTAGACTAGGTATCCTAGGCGATGGGAAAATGTATCGGAGACCTTCCAAAAAAGGTGTTTTCTCGGCTTGCGCCATCTGAGTTCACGAGGCCCTGATTTCGGATGCCTCCAAGTCGAGATGGATGGTTTGGAGGTTGCAGACGAAAACCCACCTTCGACGCCAACCAGCCAACAGAATGGACACTCTGGCATCACTCTCGTTCTACCATCTCTCCGCGCTCTCAAAGCCGCCAACGCGGGGAAAAAGTCCAAGTCCAAACAAGTCACCGCAGAACTCGAGCAGCGGCCCAAAATTCCGAGACCGATCAAGCTCAAGCCGCTCAAGGAGGTCCTGATAAAGTTGATCACGCAGATCCAAAAGTGAGGGCATGGTTGTATGTTACTGCACGGGGTTGCTGACGACGAAGGCAGGAAAGACGACTATGCATTTTTCATCCGTCCTGTGAACCCGGAACAAGTGCCTGGGTACGCGGACTTGATCAAAAATCCTATGGATTTTGGTACTATGACAGTCAAGGCCACCAAGGGAAAGTACCGTTCCCTTGAAGATTTCACGGTACGTCGGGACCGGTCCAACTCACAACCTCGGCTGATGTCTCACATGACAGAACGACTTTCGACTTGTGACGACGAACGCGAAGACTTTCAATCCGCCTGGATCGATCTACTACACAGAAGCGGACCGACTAGAAGCATGGGGTCTGGATCACATCGCGCGGGCATCTGCTCATGTAATCGAATACGAGACGGATTGGAACATTGACATTGAACAGGACGATGACGGTCTCGCTTCGCAGCTGCCCTTGAGTATCGACGATGAGGTATCCACTCCTAGAGACATTGATGGAAGCATGGCTGCTGGGAGTCGTGCACCGTCGGTGACACCAGCTCCAGGGCAAGCTCCAACGCTCGGGTCGGGAAGGAGGGGACCGAGAGGGCCGTACAAGAAACATGCACAGACAATGTTTCCAGATAGCCTTGATGCAGAAGGAAGGATGCCTGGGGCCAAGGAGGGGGTAGGGGCGTTTTCGGCTGGGAGCGATTGGGCAGAGCTGATGGTTGCACTTAAAATCAAAGGTGCGCCTCCGTTGTCTTTTCATACATTCCGACTGAGGTTGTATGGCAGGCAAACGGTATAAGACGAAGAAAGAGCGTCTACGATTTGAGAAGGAAGGACCTCCATATCACACGGATGGGAGTCTCGATTATTCAGAGAGTGAGTTCGTCTGTCTATCGAGGAAACGTCAATACATGGATGCCACATCTCTTTTTCTGTTTCAGTGGAAGATCCATTCTCAGTTCTTAACGTATTCGTACCCGAGCCTCCTTCTCGTCCACAAGTCACCCCTCTTTATCCACCCATATCTACATCCACACTCGCATCGACAACGACCCCGGACGGCACTCAACTCCAATCTCATACGTTTCAACCACGCGTACATGCACCTATACCCGTCACTATTCCCTCCAACCGCCCTATTCCCGTTTTGTCCACCCTCTCAAACACCCTCACACAGACTACCCCTGTTGCCTCTACCTCCCTCCCTACAACGCACCAGTCCAAAAAGCGACGACACTGGACGATCGTACGAAACGCCCCTGCACGTTCACGAGCCAAGGACAAGGAACCAGATGCGACAGTAGAAGACGTAAAGACTACATGGAAAGTCACACGAGACGCACTACCAGCAGACTATGGCACCTTTGCGACCTTTCTCGGCGAGCTCGCTTCGTCTGTTGCGGGTTCAAACACTGGTTCCACGGTGGGCAGCACGGGGGTTAGCGCTGCAGAGTATATCTATGGCTCCGATCAACGCTTTTTCGCGACGATACGATCGACGGTCGAGCATCGCGGCGTCAAGCGGAAAAGCGAGGCCGAGGTGGACCAGGTGCATGAAGATGGTATTGCGGGAAAGGAGAACACCAGAACGTTCTGGACGGACGAACGCGCGGAAGAAGCATGGGATTATTTGAGGGATGTCGTATATGGTGGTGTGGATGGGTACGCTTACGTGCGGAGTCTCGCCGAGTTCGTCGCGCCGTCCGTCTATCTCGGCGAGGTGCGCAAAGATATGGATGTAGACATGGACAGAGACAAGGTCGACGAGGGTGGTGGAAATGGGCCCGAAGCTGTAGACGTGAAACCCACGAACACGCCACCAAAAAACCACGACGATGCGCTCCCGCTAGGCGTGCCGCTCGCGCGATACGTGGAGGACAACCTCATTGACATGGTGACGCGTGGGCGACACGGCTGGCTGCGGGACGTTTTTCTCCCTGCAGCTGCGGCCGCAACAAACCCTGCCTATGGAGACTACTCTCCTTCACCTTTCCACGAACGTATGGCCGCGCTTCCTGGTGCCGCGCGTGCTGCGGCGTCATATAGGGCGTGGTCTGATAAACAGTTGGACATGGCATCACTCATTCGGAAGCCCGAAGAGCTGGCGAAGGTGGGCGTGCTGGAGGGTGGTCCTGTCGAGGGAGGGGAGCGCGCCGAGATCTATCATGCGTTGATGTGGGGCGTCGAAGTGATCGAGGAAATAGACAGGCAAGCGAGGAAGGGTGAGGGTGCAACAGTCAAGGAGGAGGCTGTGGAAGATGCGCGTATCGTCGGGGAAGAGTGGGAGGAGACCGAAGCGATGGATGTCGACTTGACGCTCAAGTCCGAAGTCGATATGGACATAGAGGAAGACCCACTGATGAGACGACTCCGTATGAACCTCCTCGCGCTTGCTAAGCGCGCACCACTGGACATGATCGCAAAGCTACCTGTAGAGCTCGTTCCGGAGAACATACGTACGATCGTGCCCACGGCGCAGTAAATTTGTTGGCACTGCTGATCCATCCTTTCTCTATGGTATAGCCCTTACTTGACAGATGCTAGAATCGAGTTTCTAGAATCATGATATATACATTTAGTGACGATCCTGTAGTGGTCTACAGTAAGCTAGGTCCAAGTAATAGCTAGTACAGAAGCTGATACGAGTTAATAAGGCACGAGTTCTCCACATAGAAATCTAGCCTGGAAGGAAACCCAGAGAAAAGACGCTCATACATACTATACAACAATTAGAATATAGAGAGCAACAGAGATAACGAGAGGTATAAGCAATACACAAAGTGCGTTAGGCGGAACGAATACTGGGTTGTTGTTGATATACAACAGTGATGATGCGATTGTACATCGATGCATATGCGAGCGAGCGAGTTGTCTCGGTCGTCTCGGGAGCGTCGGAGGCGGTATTAAGGGCATCGATCAACGATATGCAGCCCAGCTAAAACGCGCGCGTATGGGGAATCACTGGAGCGCGGTGGGACCAGGGGTCGGACTTGGCGATGGGCACGGAATCAGTTGGACTACTGAGTGGACTCAGGACATGTGACGCGGAGCGGCGAGGGACAAGAGAGAGGTCGGGGATGGGAAGAAATGACTGTATAGGTGGCGGGTTGTGAGGGTGCGAGTTAGAGTGTTGGCGGTGCTCGTGCAGTGCATGCATAGAAGGGCGACGCCTCAGCGCAGGAGCATAACTTTTCCCCGGCGTAAAGTCGTCTGACGAGCTTTGAAGAAGCC